>JAXIVJ010000023.1:562500-653332 GCA_036785665.1 Chirona hameri
TACCCAGTATCTAGCGTTTTGATTTGCTTACAACATTCAACATCGATGGCGGCCGGTACAGATCAAGGGATATAAAGAAACACAAAGGAAACTTGAAAGCCGTAGCGGTGTCACATTGTGTTATTTGGGACAGTTGATGTTTATTTGTTTTCCAAAAGTCACAATACCAAAGGAATAGGTCTTAGGTTCCATTGCATGGCGTTCTAGAGGGTATAGGTATTTATGTTCCCATTTAATTTTAGCACGGAGAGAAATTCCGTTATGTTTCAGTACGTGTATGATTGTGATCATTGCATCAAATATAACTGAGAAGGAGCACTTATTGACACATGGGCTGTGGAGCATATGCTACATAACGGGTAATCTTGTTGGGAAAATATTACATGCTAGCCATTTTCACGAAGGATTATTGGGCGAAACTTTTTTAAATCTTTTTAAAATGTTTAAAAACGTTTCGATGATATATTCCTGGGAATCACTCCAGGGAAATATTGAAATTTTCCTTCAATAATGGAGTTAGCACTTGAAATCGACAGACGAGGCCAAAATATGATGTAAATTCATCGTATTTTGCATATAAAAATTCCTTCCGAGAGATATTTCATGTTAAACTTGATAAGCGTTCCATACTTTTAACGACCGGTACTTGCAAGTTCTTCTCGGTTTACATCAAACTCCGGGATTTTCCCGTATTGCCTTTTTTTACGCAATGGCGTGGAATATATATTTTGCCTTCCGCTTGTTGTGATTATATGCCCGCCCATCCTTTCCAATTAAAGCCAATGTTTCACCTGTCTGAAAGTTGTAAAATTTACGCTGGTTGTGGTCGAAAATATGAAGTAAGTGATGTTGAAAACGATGGTGATATTTTGTTTATCTCGAAAAGTTACTTAACTTTATACAAATTAGGTTTTTAAATTTGGGTTTATAACGTCATTATTGAGCTATAGAGAAAACCTTTACCCTGCCATTTGGCATTACAAGCGTTTCGGACAATTCTGGAGTCTCAAATACAAACATTGCGGAACTGTGTACCGTAGAGCCCCTAATGGCACACATTTTCAGCTTCCATCCCGTTCAAGCCCATTCACCCAAACTCGATCCAATTCGAATTCTTAAGTAATTAACTCTGTCAATGGTGAACTGATTTCCAATTGAAAATTACCAATAGATGCTTAGTGATAGGCCGCATTTGTTGATTGGTGGCTGGTCAGTTTTCATGCAATATAATGATTCAATTTTGACAAAGTTTGTATATTGTTTACGTTGAAGTGCCGCTTAGCTCGAAATATTATTGGCTATAACTTTGTCAATTTTCATGGGATTTCCAATTGAAAGTAATGTCCACACTCGTCTTGAAAAGGCACACCTTTTGGTTGGTGGCTAGTACCGGTAGCTGCAATATTTATTTACATCCACCATATACCGGTGAACACATATAAACACATTTGTTGGTGGGCATATCACATTTATTTATCCACATGAACATCAGGTGTATGTGTTCACGCAAGGACACTCCAATTCTACTCATACAAGGCCATAGTGTAAACATTCACACATTTTCAATCGCGACCAATATACTCGCGAGTCGCGACCCAGCGAATGAGGTTGTTAGTGTTGCTTACATATTCTCATTCAAGGATAGAGTTTTGCTGGTATGACGTCACAATTAGTTTTGGTGATGCAAGATTATTGTGACGTCATATGTATCAATATCAATATTTTTCCAATTATGACAAATTGGTACTTTTTCTCGCAAAAACGAATACCAGAACCGTAATCAGGACACTCTTGTCCATAATTCCACGTATATTTCCCAAGGTGTAGCCCCTTTAACCCGAGCCTCGGCCGTCTGAGATGACGTCTGGCCTGGCCGGGATATGCCTTGGATGCTTATACGGTTTTGTAAGGCCCACCCTTTTAATAAACAAAATATGTACTGTAATTGATTGATGCCTGCCTATTTGTGAAATGATTGTAATTGGAACCGAAGATAGGATAGGTCCCCGCCCTTTACCCATCCGGGCAAACCCGGGACTGGCCCTCGGCACATTTTCCCGGGCGGGGTGTGCGGGGCGCCGACTCAGTTGGTCGACAGCTCGCACGCCCGACCGGTGACGAGACGGGCGCTGCTTCGCGAACATCCTTTCATTGACATCGGACCTACGGACGCCTTCTAGCCAGCCTTCTCCAGCTCTCCACCGCTTCCGGGTGCGGGACCCTGTCCACGTGCTTGTGGCAGGGTCGTTAGACCCTTAGATAGGTAGCCCTTAGATATTTTTAAGTAGGTAACGTAATTTCCACAATTTGCAAGGTAGAGAACCCGCTTCATTCTTTAGATTAATTGCAGCTGGCAACACGTTCTGCCGTGTGTGCCACGTTAACGTAACTTAGGTTATTCATTAAACTTTCCCCTCCCTCCTCCGGTCATGGCGACCTCCCCGCCCCTCCGTCCCCTCATGGCAACTTCCCCGCCCCTCCGTCCCCTCATGGCGACCCCCCCCCCGCCCGGCCCCCTTCAGGAGTCTCTTCCCTCCCGTCCCGGCGCGCGGCCACCCCCCGGCTTCCTTCAGAAGCCACCCGACCCCCTTCAGGGGTCTGCCCCCCCGGACGGTCCTCCTGGACCCCCCGGCTTCCCTCGGGAGCCTCGCCTGGACCGACCCGGTGCTTGGCTCCCCCCCAACACCTCGCCACCCGACGGGCCTGCTCTCCTCCTCATTCAGAGGAAGGACGGAGTGACCATGAGGCACTCCAACCCGTTCGCGGTGCGCCGCCAACTGGTCGCCCTCTGCGGAGAGGTGGCCAGCGCGCGCTCCATCCGTTCCGGCGCTCTGCTGGTTCAGACCCTGTCTGGCCAGCAGACTGCCACCCTCCTAGCCATCCCGTCTTTCATGGACAAGGCTTGTGAGGTGACGGCCCCGGACCACATGAATTCCTGCCAGGGATTCATCCTGTGCCCCGAAGTCAGCAGTCTGACTGAGACCGTGCTCCTCCAGGAGCTAGTGACTCAGGGGGTGACAGAAGTGGTCCGGATGCGGTCTAAGCGACCAGGCCCCAACCCCATGGTCCGGCTGCGTTTCCGGGGCTTACAGCTCCCGGAACGCATCTACTGTGGCTACATAGTAGTCACAGTCAAGGAGTGGACCCAAGGGCCACTGCAGTGCAGAGCCTGCTGGCGGTTTGGCCACCACCAGCGTCAGTGCCACGCCCGCCAGTCCATCCACGGGAAGTGCGCCGAGACGCACGACACAGCCCAATGTGTCGGTGGCGACACCGCAGCCACTCGCTGCGTGTCGTGCGGGGCCGCCCACCCCGCATGGTCCCGTGACTGCCCTGCCCGAGCAATAGCCGCCGAGCAGACCCGGGCCCGCAAGGCGGTCCCCCCCACCCCACCTCCCATCCCAGCGCTGGCCCCCAGCGTCTGGCCCCCGCTGCCCCCATCCCACCGAACCCCACCCGCGCCCCCCCCCCCCGTCGGACCTCAAGTGGGTCCACCCCACCGGTGCCACCGCCTGCCCCGTCACAGCGGCGGCAGTGCACACCCCCACCGACGGCAGAGCAGGCCGAGCCCCACCCCATCTCAGCCGAGTCCCTTCTGGACTCTGGCAGTGCCCCAGCGGCACCCACTCCCACCCCCGCCGAATCTCTGGCGGAGTCCCCGGTCGAGTCCTCTGACGCTGACGCTGACGCTGACGCTGACTCTGAGGACTCTGACGCCTCTCTAATCAGAGCCGTCACCCGCCAACTCCCAAACTCCCACCCTCCTCCTCTCTCTGAAGACAGTCGGTCCCTCTCCCCGCCATCCCTCCCCTCCCCCCACCCTCCTTCCCAGCCCCCTCGCCCTATAATACCGGATAGCCCCCCCCCACCCCAGCCCCTCTGAACGTAACTGCTACCGCCGCAATTTGAGACGGTTCAACAAGAAACAATAAATCACCTCCAACAAAATACTTCATTAAGTTATTTCTGACTAACTGTTAAATCGTGCTGCTGCTCACGTGGGAGTTGTGTGTTGGCTGCCGGTGTTTTGTTGCGGGGGCCCCCTGCTGGATCTCGGCCGCGCGGCGAAGGGTTCTTCGTTGCGTGGCTGATTTGGCGGGGGATTTCTGCGATGGGACGCCGATGGTTGATGTGCGGTTTTGCGTTGGCGGCGGCACGATTCCCTGCCAAACCAGTCAGAAATAACTTCCTGACTAACTGTTAAATCAAGTTACTGCTGACGCGGGAGTTGCGCGTTGGCTGCCGGTGTCTTGTTGCGGGGGCCCCCTGCTGGATCTTGGCCGCGCGGCGAAGGGTTCTTCGTTGCGGGGCTGATTTGGCGGGGGATTTCTGCGATGGGACGCCGATGGCTGATGTGCGATTTTGCGTTGGCGGCGGCATGATTCCCCGCCAAACCAGATCACACGCCGATGCTGCGCCGCGGTGCGGTGGCTGCTGCGCTGCGGTGCAGTGTCCGCTGCGCTGCGGTGCAGCATGTTAAATTATGTTAAAATCACGTTGCTGCCGACGTGGGGTTGCGTGTTGGCTGCCGGTGTCTTGTTACGGGGGCCCCCTGCTGGATCTCGGCCGCGCGGCGAAATTCGTTGCGTGGCTGATTTGGCGGGGGATTTCTGCGATGGGACGCCGATGGCTGATGTGCGGTTTTGCGTTGGCGGCGGCATGATTCCCTGCCAAACCAGTCAAAAATAACTTTCTGACTAACTGTTTGCGGTGCGGTGGCCGCTGCGCTGCGGTGCGGTGCTCACTCCACTGCGCTGCGGTGTGGTGTCCGCTGCGCTGCGGTGCAGTATGTTAAATCATGTTGCTGCCGACGTGGGGTTGCGCGTTGGCTGCCGGTGTCTTGTTGCGGGGGCCCCCTGCTGGATCTCGGCCCCGCGGCGAGGGTTTCTGGCCGTGGCTCTTCGTGGCGTGGCTGATTTGGCGGGGGATTTCTGCGATGGGACGCCGATGGCTGATGTGCGATTTTGCGTTGGCGGCGGCATGATTCCCTGCCAAACCAGATCACACGCCGATGCTGCGCCGCGGTGCGGTGGCTGCTGCGCTGCGGTGCAGTGTCCACTGCGCTGCGGTGCAGTATCCACCCTGTCAATCTTTTTTACACTGTTAGGTGATAGTTATCTTGTATTGATAGGTCCCCTCTTAGATTATCTCTACCAAACACGTTTAGCTAAACAAATATAACAGGGGTTTTTTGCCTTGCGCATTTTTGGCCCACCGCGCAGGTTTTTCCCCTTTGCTATAGACGCTGGGTTTTGTATTATTCAGGACTTTTCGCCCAGCTAAACACACCCCACAACCAGGTCTCGCCGAGGCGCCGGAGCTAGGGAGACTGGCAACAGTCTCCCGCTGTTGCAATGACGGCACCCCACGGCTCCATCAACTCTGACACTGTACAAGTATTCTGCTCTGTGTGTGTATGAAATATATTGTGTATGTATGTGTCTCGTGTTTTATTTTAACTTTGACTTTTAACGAAATACTTAACGTAAGATAGACTTTAGATTTACTGTGAACAATTCACTTAACGTAAAGTAGCTATCCTATTCCTTTTCTTGCTCGGGTTCCCATAAACCGACTAACGTAACTCTTTGCCTGGCAAATTGCCAGAAGTACTTTCCCCAAACCCGGGATATGGCTATAGGCCGGTCCGGGTAAAAAAACAAAAACAAAAAAAAAACGCCAAATTCGAACATTGAAAAATGGCGCGCGCGCGCGCAAAAAAAAAAAAGCTTCGCGAAGATGAGCTGTGGTAAAACGCGAGGCGGAGCGGGAGGGGGCCGCCTATGGTGTACTGAATGTGTGTTTTAATGTATGCATGTTTGTAGTGGTGAAAAATACACGTTTCGTTTGTGGAAAAAATCTGCTGAAACCAAGAAAAGGGCTGTGGGGCCTCGGGTGGGGTTGAGGTTGGGTGGTGGGTGGGGGGGGGGGGGCGACAGGATCAAATGTCTCTCTCAATTCATTAATATAAATGAAAGCAATATAAATTAGCCCCCTCCCCCCAATACAGTGAAGCGTCTAATAAATAATTGCACAAGCATGCATATGCGTGCTAAAGAAGAAATTGTGTGTTTTTATTAAACCAGGGCCAAGTAGTACTATTTAGTGAGATGGCTTAATTCCACAGGACCGCAGTTGTCTTTCTTTCCGAGAACCGGGCCTGCACAACTTGATGGCTAGATTTGCCAATGAAAACGCACTTCTTTCTTTCTCTCGGCGATATTTTCATTCAATATGTGTCGCAAAATCCTACTCATGTAGGCACAAATGTCACCTCTTCAGGTTGGTATTTTGGAACAATTTTGTAGCTCTTGTGGTGAAGTGTTCTCATTTGCACCTTGAAATCCTGAAAGTACTACATTTTACACCTTACACCATCGCTCAAATGTGTGAGCAACGTTTGCAAATACAGTACCCAGTGAAGATTTCATGGTTAGGTTTACGATAGATATTTCTAAATTACGTCACTATCATATATTTGTTTGTGACATAGTTACGTACTTGTGTCAAGTTCAAAAATGCAGGTTGAATACATCAAACGATAAGAATCATCAGGCATTCATATTCATCTATCTATCTTTATTTCAGTTATTCCCATGCTGATTGCTTTCTGTCTTTCACAATGACAACTGACCTATTAATACCTAGCTTGCTTATTACCACCAAACCGCAATTTTATCCCAATAATATATTCTTACTAACATATTATAAAATTCTGAGGGACATATTTTTTTAGCCAAAAATCGCATGTAAAAGTTGAATAGTTAAGGAATAGATCGTCGGAACTTTTCAAAACAACGTACTTGTGTCAAGCTCTAAAATGCAGGTTGCATACATCAAACGATAAGAATCATCTTGCATTCATGTTCATTTATCTATCTTTATTTCAGTTGTTCCCATACCGTTTCCTTTCTGTGTTTATAATCATGGCCTATGACCGAACAGATATTGTACTTGGGTTCTGTTCCTACCAACCAATCGTTAGTGTTGTTCCGCCAGTAAAATGTGCGAAGCATTTAGATAAGGAGACAAATACTGCCTCACTAACCACCTCGATCCCGTCGTTCCATAAACCTGTGATGCCTTCAACAGTCCCGTTCACCTACTTTGAACGTCGCAATCCAATGCACTTGTTTTAGAGAAGGAAAAACAGCTCCAAATGCAGCGTATTCTGTCAAAGTTTATATTTTGCATACGTCACAAAACACGATCATGTTCAAATAAATTAATAAATAGACAAGTTTCGATTGAGTAATCTCAGCATGTTACTCATTTTACAAGTGGAGTATGAATGACTTAGTTGTAGGCGGGCTTGTAGGCGGCCTTGCCGTAGGCGGACTGGGGCTCGACGTAGCTGGGGTCAACCTCGGGGGTCGGGTACTGGGTGGGCACCGGGGTCGGCAGGATGTCACTGGACGGCTGGTAGCCGTTCTCGTCGGCGACAAAGGCGACCTTGACCTCCTCGCCATATCCGTTGGTGTAGCTCCAAGAGCCCTCCTGGCGGTAGTTGTCCTCCGACTCTCCGTACGCGCTCTTGCCGTAGCCGGGCACGGGCACGCCGGTCTCAGACCTGCACACAGATGGTGGTTAGGTGAGAGGTCGATCGTACTATACATTGTCATGTGAACAGATGTCAGCACTGATACTTGACGAGGGAAAAAACTAGAGCTGATTGTTATTTTATCTATGGCAATTTGGACTGTCATTATTTTGTTATTGAGCTCTTTCGCATGCCAACATCAATTTTGCATTGGAAAGAAGAGGTCTGCTCGCATTTGGGTTCGGAAAAGGTATACAAATGGAAACTAGGAATAATGGCATGTTTCCATACGGTAATTAACAGATTAGTAACTTCATTGCCGGTAAAATAAAGTCCCCATGCATTCCCGTCTCCCTGTCCAAAGCTTAAACACATCTTATCTGACTTGAATAGGGAATTCGACGCAATACAAAGGGGCATTAGAAACAATCATTCTTTCAGTTATTCAGGCTAAAAATAGCAGTATCGATATGTGTTTTGTTATCCAATTCATCGGTATACTAAAACATCGTATTTCTATATTATTTCTGGAATGAAGTGATACAATAGTGTGCTATGGTGAGAAATGTTGGACATGGGCTTCAGCGTCAAATTTACCAACTGAATGGCAACACCAAATGCGCACATTTGCAAGTAAATGGCACTGACCTGTAGATGCCGTTCTCAGTGGAGAACTTGGAGCTGTAGGTGCCATCTCCAGGGTGGACATCCTCCTGATCCAGGATAGCGATCTGCTTGTAGCTGGCGTGACCGTGGGCCGGGGCCGGGGCGTAGCTGGGCTGGTGCTGGTAGACCGGGGCCGGGGCGTAGGTCGGTTTGGGAGCGTAGGTCGGGGCCGGGGCGTAGTTCGGGGCAACGTAGGCAGGCCGAGGCCTGTAGGAAGGCCTGTCGGCGACCGCCACCAGGGCCAGGGCAGCAACGATGAACTGGAACATCAAGGAATAACAGTCAACAGATTAACAACAGCAGTATAACATTTCCAGATAACTGATCGCAGTTATGATTGTGCTTTATGAAAGCACCTCCACCAGTCGCCACCAAACCGAACTGGATTGGTCAGCTGACCACTGCCTCTGCGTTACTCACCAGTTTCATGTTGTCGGGAGTGGGATCGGTGTCGAACTGATGCTCACCTACGGTCCGTGTCAGCTTAAGTAGCTGGCAGTGTGGGCCGGGACCGGTGCCTTGCGGCCAACCACGCCCCCGAGTCAGACCGTGACGGCTGACGCCGCCGTAGTAGCGGCGAGAGCCTGTTCCCTCCGCGGGTCGCCTCGCCCGTGAGACGGAGGCGCGGGATCAGGGCGGAGTCGCTCTTGACCAAAACGGGACAAGTATACAAAGTGACTGGACGGGATGAGACGATGTGGAGATGCAAGGGACGGGACGGGACAGGAGGGATGAAACGGGACAGGAGGGCTTGGGACGGGACGGGACAGCAGGGATGAAACGGGACAGGAGGGCTTGGGACGGGACATGGGGGATGGGACGGGAGAGGAGGGATTGGGACGGGACGGGACAGGAGGGATGAAAAGGGACAGGATGGCTTGGGACGGGACATGAGGGATGGGACGGGACAGGACGGCTTGGGACGGGACAGGATGAGAAAGGACGGGACAGGACAGGACGGGACAGGACGGGACAGGACGGGACAGGGCGGGGCAGGATGGCACAGGACAGGACAGGACAGGACAGGACGGGCAGAACGGGACAGGACGGAACAGGACGAGACAGGACGGGACAGGACGGGACAGGACAGGACGGGACAGGACGGGACAGGACGGGACAGGACGGGACAGGACGGGACAGGACGGGACAGGACGGGACAGGACGGGACAGGACGGGGCAGGACGGGACATAACAGGACAGGACGGGACAGGACGTGACAGGATGGGACAGGACGGGACAGGACGGGACAGGATGGGACAGGATGGGACAGGATGGGACAGGATGGGACAGGACGGGACAGGACATGACAGGACAGGACGGGTCAGGACGGGAGAGGACGGGACAGGACGGGACAGGACGAAACGGGACGGAACGGGATGGGACAGGGCGGGACGGGACGGGACGGGACGGGACGGGACGGGACGGGACGGGACGGGACGGGACGGGACGGGACGGGACGGGACGGGACGGGACGGGACGGGACGGGACGGGACGGGACAGGATGGGAAAGGATGGGACAGGATGGGACAGGAAGGGACGGGAAGGGACGGAACCGGACGGAACCGGACGTGACCGGACGGGACCGGACGGTACTGGACTGGACGGGACAGGAAGGGACAGGGCGGGACAGAGCGGGACAGGGCGGGACAGAACGGGACAGGACGGGACAGGACGGGATAGGACAGGATAGGACAGGACAGGACAGGACAGGACAGGACAGGACAGGACAGGACAGGACAGGACAGGACAGGACAGGACAGGACAGGACAGGACAGGACGGGACGGGACAGGACGGGAAAGGACGGGACAGAACGGGACAGGACGGGGCAGGACGGGGCAGGACGGGGCAGGGCGGGGCAGGACGGGACCGGACGGGACCGGACGGGACCGGACGGGACCGGACGGGACGGGACGGGACAGGACAGGACAGGACAGGACAGGACAGGACGGGACAGGACGGGACAGGACGGGACAGGACGGGACAGGACGGGACAGGACGGGACAGGACGGGACGGGACGGGACGGGACGGGACGGGACGGGACGGGACAGGACGGGACGGGACGGGACGAGACGAGACGAGACGAGACGAGACGAGACGAGACGAGACGAGACGAGACGAGACGAGACGAGACGAGACGAGACGAGACGAGACGAGACGAGACGAGACGAGACGAGACGAGACGGGACGGGACGGGACGGGACGGGACGGGACGGGACGGGACGGGACGGGACGGGACGGGACGGGACGGGACGGGGCGGGGCGGGACGGGGCGGGACAGGATGGCACAGGATGGCACAGGATGGCACAGGATGGCACAGGATGGCACAGGATGGGACGGGACGGGACGGGACGGGACGGGACGGGACGGGACGGGACGGGACGGGACGGGACGGGACGGGACGGGACGGGACGGGACGGGACGGGACGGGTTGGGACGGGTTGGGACGGGACGGGACGGGACGGGACGGGACGGGACGGGACGGGACGGGACGGGACGGGACGGGACGGGACGGGACGGGACGGGACGGGACGGGAAGGGACGGGACGGGACCGGATGGCAAAGGATGAGACGGGACGGGACGGGACGGGACGGGACGGGACGGGACGGGACGGGACGGGACGGGACGGGACGGGACGGGACGAGGCGGAGATGCGAGGGAAGCGACGGGACAAGAGGGAATGCGATGGGATGCTTATTGCTTTCGAAATGATGTTTAAATTGCATGAGCTGCAAACAACAAAATGTCATACTTTTGCAAAAGATTGTCTTCGTTACTTTATGCCTGTGACGTCACTCATTTCGCTACTTTAGACGGACCGATCTACCCAGTATCTAGCGTTTTGATTTGCTTACAACATTCAACATCCATTGCGGCCCGTACAGATCAAGGGATATAAAGAAACACAAAGGAAACTTGAAAGCCGTAGCGGTGTCACATTGTGTTATTTGGGACAGTTGATGTTTATTTGTTTTCCAAAAGTCACAATACCAAAGGAATAGGTCTTAGGTTCCATTGCATGGCGTTCTAAAGGGTATAGGTATTTATGTTCCCATTTAATTTTAGCTCAGAGAGAAATTCCGTTATGTTTCAGTACGTGTATGATTGTGATCATTGCATCAAATATAACTGAGAAGGAGCACTTATTGGCACATGGGCTGTGGAGCATATGCTACATAACGGGTAATCTTGTTGGGAAAATATTACATGCTAGCCATTTTCACGAAGGATTATTGGGCGAATCTTTTTTAAATCTTTTTAAAATGTTTTACAAAGTTTCGATGATATATTCCTGGGAATCACTCCAGGGAAATAATGACATTTTCCTTCAATAATGGAGTTAGCACTTGAAATCGACAGATGAGTCCAAAATATGATGTAAATTCATCGTATTTTGCATATAAAAATTCCTTCCGAGAGATATTTCATGTTAAACTTGATAAGCGTTCCATACTTTTAACGACCGGTACTTGCAAGTTCTTTTCGGTTTACATCAAACTCCGGGCTTTTCCCGTATTGCTTTTTTTACGCAATGGCGTGGAATATATATTTTGCCTTCCGCTTGTTGTGATTATATGCCCGCCCATCCTTTCCAATTAAAGCCAATGTTTCACCTGTCTGAAAGTTGTAAAACTTACGCTGGTTGTGGTCGAAAATATGAAGTAAGTGATGTTGAAAACGATGGTGATATTTTGTTTATCTCGAAAAGTCACTTAACTTTATACAAATTAGGTTTTTAAATTTGGGTTATAACGTCATTATTGAGCTATAGAGCAAACCTTTACCCTGCCATTTGGCATTACAAGCGTTTCGGACAATTCTGGCGTCTCAAATACAAACATTGCGGAACTGTGTACCGTAGAGCCCCTAATGGCACACATTTTCAGGCTCCATCCCGTTCAAGCCCATTCACCCAAACTCGATCCAATTCGAATTCTTAAGTAATTAACTCTGTCAATGGTGAACCGATTTCCAATTGAAAATTACCAATAGATGCTTAGTGATAGGCCGCATTTGTTGATTGGTGGCTGGTCAGTTTTCATGCAATATAATGATTCAATTTTGACAAAGTTTGTATATTGTTTACGTTGAAGTGCCGCTTAGCTCGAAATATTATTGGCTATAACTTTGTCAATTTTCATGGGATTTCCAATTGAAAATAATGTCCACACTCGTCTTGAAAAGGCACACCTTTTGGTTGGTGGCTAGTACCGGTAGCTGCAATATTTATTTACATCCACCATATACCGGTGAACACATATAAACACATTTGTGGGTGGGCATATCACATTTATTTATCCACATGAACATCAGGTGTATGTGTTCACGCAAGGACACTCCAACTCTACTCATACAAGGCCATAGTGTAAACATTCACACATTTTCAATCGCGACCAATATACTCGCGAGTCGCGACCCAGCGAATGAGGTTGTTAGTGTTGCTTACATATTCTCATTCAAGGATAGAGTTTTGCTGGTATGACGTCACAATTAGTTTTGGTGATGCAAGATTATTGTGACGTCATATGTATCAATATCAATATTTTTCCAATTATGACAAATTGGTACTTTTTCTCGCAAAAACGAATACCAGAAACGTAATCAGGACACTCTTGTTCATAATTCCACGTATATTTCCCAAAGTGTAGCCCCTTTAACCCGAGCCTCGGCCGTCTGAGATGACGTCTGGCCTGGCCGGGATATGCCTTGGATGCTTATACGGTTTTGTAAGGCCCACCCTTTTAATAAACAAAATATGTACTGTAATTGATTGATGCCTGTCTATTTGTGAAGTGATTGTAATTGGAACCGAAGATAGGATAGGTCCCCGGCCTTTACCCATCCGGGCAAACCCGGGACTGGCCCTCGGCACATTTTCCCGGGCGGGGTGTGCGGGGCGCCGACTCAGTTGGTCGACAGCTCGCACGCCCGACCGGTGACGAGGCGGGCGCTGCTTCGCGAAGATGAACCGTGGTAAAACGCGAGGCGGAGCAGGAGGGGGCCGCCTATGATGTACTGAATGTGTGTTTTAATGTATGCATGTTTGTAGTGGTGAAAAATACACGTTTCGTTTGTGGAAAAAAATCTGCTGAAACCAAGAAAAGGGCTGTGGGGCCTCGGGAGGGGTTGGGGTTGGGTGGTGGGTGGGGGGGGGGGGGGGGCGACAGGATCAAATGTCTCTCTCAATTCATTAATATAAATGAAAGCAATATAAATTAGCCCCCTCCCCCGAATACAGTGAAGCGTCTAATAAATAATTGCCCAAGCATGCATATGCGTGCTAAAGAAGACATTGTGTGTTTTTATTAAAACAGGGCCAAGTAGTACTATTTAGTGAGATGGCTTAATTCCATAGGACCGCAGTTGTCTTTCTTTCCGAGAACCGGGCCTACACAACTTGATGGCTAGATTTGCCAATGAAAACGCACTTCTTTCTTTCTCTCGGCGATATTTTCATTCAATATGTGTCGCAAAATCCTACTCATGTAGGCACAAATGTCACCTCTTCAGGTTGGTATTTTGGAACAATTTTGTAGCTCTTGTGGTGAAGTGTTCTCATTTGCACCTTGAAATCCTGAAAGTACTACATTTTACACCCTACACCATCGCTCAAATGTGTGAGCAACGTTTGCAAATACACTACCCAGTGAAGATTTCATGGTTAGGTTTACGATAGATATTTCTAAATTACGTCACTATCATATATTTGTTTGTGACATAGTTACGTACTTGTGTCAAGTTCAAAAATGCAGGTTGAATACATCAAACGATAAGAATCATCAGGCATTCATATTCATCTATCTATCTTTATTTCAGTTATTCCCATGCTGATTGCTTTCTGTCTTTCACAATGACAACTGACCTATTAATACCTAGCTTGCTTATTACCACCAAACCGCAATTTTATCCCAATAATATATTCTTACTAACATATTATAAAATTCTGAGGGACATATTTTTTTAGCCAAAAATCGCATGTAAAAGTTGAATAGTTAAGGAATAGATCGTCGGAACTTTTCAAAACAACGTACTTGTGTCAAGCTCTAAAATGCAGGTTGCATACATCAAACGATAAGAATCATCTTGCATTCATGTTCATTTATCTATCTTTATTTCAGTTGTTCCCATACCGTTTCCTTTCTGTGTTTATAATCATGGCCTATGACCGAACAGATATTGTACTTGGGTTCTGTTCCTACCAACCAATCGTTAGTGTTGTTCCGCCAGTAAAATGTGCGAAGCATTTAGATAAGGAGACAAATACTGCCTCACTAACCACCTCGATCCCGTCGTTCCATAAACCTGTGATGCCTTCAACAGTCCCGTTCACCTACTTTGAACGTCGCAATCCAATGCACTTGTTTTAGAGAAGGAAAAACAGCTCCAAATGCAGCGTATTCTGTCAAAGTTTATATTTTGCATACGTCACAAAACACGATCATGTTCAAATAAATTAATAAATAGACAAGTTTCGATTGAGTAATCTCAGCATGTTACTCATTTTACAAGTGGAGTATGAATGACTTAGTTGTAGGCGGGCTTGTAGGCGGCCTTGCCGTAGGCGGACTGGGGCTCGACGTAGCTGGGGTCAACCTCGGGGGTCGGGTACTGGGTGGGCACCGGGGTCGGCAGGATGTCACTGGACGGCTGGTAGCCGTTCTCGTCGGCGACAAAGGCGACCTTGACCTCCTCGCCATATCCGTTGGTGTAGCTCCAAGAGCCCTCCTGGCGGTAGTTGTCCTCCGACTCTCCGTACGCGCTCTTGCCGTAGCCGGGCACGGGCACGCCGGTCTCAGACCTGCACACAGATGGTGGTTAGGTGAGAGGTCGATCGTACTATACATTGTCATGTGAACAGATGTCAGCACTGATACTTGACGAGGGAAAAAACTAGAGCTGATTGTTATTTTATCTATGGCAATTTGGACTGTCATTATTTTGTTATTGAGCTCTTTCGCATGCCAACATCAATTTTGCATTGGAAAGAAGAGGTCTGCTCGCATTTGGGTTCGGAAAAGGTATACAAATGGAAACTAGGAATAATGTCATGTTTCCATACGGTAATTAACAGATTAGTAACTTCATTGCCGGTAAAATAAAGTCCCCATGCATTCCCGTCTCCCTGTCCAAAGCTTAAACACATCTTATCTGACTTGAATAGGGAATTCGACGCAATACAAAGGGGCATTAGAAACAATCATTCTTTCAGTTATTCAGGCTAAAAATAGCAGTATCGATATGTGTTTTGTTATCCAATTCATCGGTATACTAAAACATCGTATTTCTATATTATTTCTGGAATGAAGTGATACAATAGTGTGCTATGGTGAGAAATGTTGGACATGGGCTTCAGCGTCAAATTTACCAACTGAATGGCAACACCAAATGCGCACATTTGCAAGTAAATGGCACTGACCTGTAGATGCCGTTCTCAGTGGAGAACTTGGAGCTGTAGGTGCCATCTCCAGGGTGGACATCCTCCTGATCCAGGATAGCGATCTGCTTGTAGCTGGCGTGACCGTGGGCCGGGGCCGGGGCGTAGCTGGGCTGGTGCTGGTAGACCGGGGCCGGGGCGTAGGTCGGTTTGGGAGCGTAGGTCGGGGCCGGGGCGTAGTTCGGGGCAACGTAGGCAGGCCGAGGCCTGTAGGAAGGCCTGTCGGCGACCGCCACCAGGGCCAGGGCAGCAACGATGAACTGGAACATCAAGGAATAACAGTCAACAGATTAACAACAGCAGTATAACATTTCCAGATAACTGATCGCAGTTATGATTGTGCTTTATGAAAGCACCTCCACCAGTCGCCACCAAACCGAACTGGATTGGTCAGCTGACCACTGCCTCTGCGTTACTCACCAGTTTCATGTTGTCGGGAGTGGGATCGGTGTCGAACTGATGCTCACCTACGGTCCGTGTCAGCTTAAGTAGCTGGCGGTGTGGGCCGGGACCGGTGCCTTGCGGCCAACCACGCCCCCGAGTCTGACCGTGACGGCTGACGCCGCCGTAGTAGCGGCGAGAGCCTGTTCCCTCCGCGGGTCGCCTCGCCCGTGAGACGGAGGCGCGGGATCAGGGCGGAGTCGCTCTTGACCAAAACGGGACAAGTATACAAAGTGACTGGACGGGATGAGACGATGTGGAGATGCAAGGGACGGGACGGGACAGGAGGGATGAAACGGGACAGGAGGGCTTGGGACGGGACGGGACAGCAGGGATGAAACGGGACAGGAGGGCTTGGGACGGGACATGGGGGATGGGACGGGAGAGGAGGGATTGGGACGGGACGGGACAGGAGGGATGAAAAGGGACAGGATGGCTTGGGACGGGACATGAGGGATGGGACGGGACAGGACGGCTTGGGACGTGACAGGATGAGAAAGGACGGGACAGGACAGGACGGGACAGGACGGGACAGGACGGGACAGGGCGGGGCAGGATGGCACAGGACAGGACAGGACAGGACAGGACGGGCAGAACGGGACAGGACGGAACAGGACGAGACAGGACGGGACAGGACGGGACAGGACAGGACGGGACAGGACGGGACAGGACGGGACAGGACGGGACAGGACGGGACAGGACGGGACAGGACGGGACAGGACGGGACAGGACGGGGCAGGACGGGACATAACAGGACAGGACGGGACAGGACGTGACAGGATGGGACAGGACGGGACAGGACGGGACAGGATGGGACAGGATGGGACAGGATGGGACAGGATGGGACAGGATGGGACAGGATGGGACAGGACGGGACAGGACATGACAGGACAGGACGGGTCAGGACGGGAGAGGACGGGACAGGACGGGACAGGACGAAACGGGACGGAACGGGATGGGACAGGACGGGACAGGACGGGACGGGACGGGACGGGACGGGACGGGACGGGACGGGACGGGACGGGACGGGACGGGACGGGACGGGACGGGACGGGACGGGACGGGACAGGATGGGAAAGGATGGGACAGGATGGGACAGGAAGGGACGGGAAGGGACGGAACCGGACGGAACCGGACGTGACCGGACGGGACCGGACGGTACTGGACTGGACGGGACAGGACGGGACAGGGCGGGACAGAGCGGGACAGGGCGGGACAGAACGGGACAGGACGGGACAGGACGGGATAGGACAGGACAGGACAGGACAGGACAGGACAGGACAGGACAGGACAGGACGGGACAGGACGGGAAAGGACGGGACAGAACGGGACAGGACGGGGCAGGACGGGGCAGGACGGGGCAGGGCGGGGCAGGACGGGACCGGACGGGACCGGACGGGACCGGACGGGACCGGACGGGACCGGACGGGACGGGACGGGACAGGACAGGACAGGACAGGACAGGACAGGACAGGACGGGACAGGACGGGACAGGACGGGACAGGACGGGACAGGACGGGACAGGACGGGACAGGACGGGACGGGACGGGACGGGACGGGACAGGACAGGACGGGACGGGACGGGACGAGACGAGACGAGACGAGACGTGACGAGACGAGACGAGACGAGACGAGACGAGACGAGACGAGACGAGACGAGACGAGACGAGACGAGACGAGACGAGACGAGACGGGACGGGACGGGACGGGACGGGACGGGACGGGACGGGACGGGACGGGACGGGACGGGACGGGACGGGACGGGACGGGACGGGACGGGGCGGGGCGGGACGGGGCGGGACAGGATGGCACAGGATGGCACAGGATGGCACAGGATGGCACAGGATGGCACAGGATGGGACGGGACGGGACGGGACGGGACGGGACGGGACGGGACGGGACGGGACGGGACGGGACGGGACGGGACAGGACGGGACGGGGCGGGACGGGACGGGACGGGACGGGACGGGACGGGACGGGACGGGTTGGGACGGGTTGGGACGGGTTGGGACGGGACGGGACGGGACGGGACGGGACGGGACGGGACGGGACGGGACGGGACGGGACGGGACGGGACGGGACGGGACGGGACGGGACGGGACGGGACGGGACGGGACGGGACGGGAAGGGACGGGACGGGACCGGATGGCAAAGGATGAGACAGTACGGGACGGGACGGGACGGGACGGGACGGGACGGGACGGGACGGGACGGGACGGGACGGGACGGGACGGGACGGGACGGGACGGGACGGGACGGGACGAGGCGGAGATGCGAGGGAAGCGACGGGACAAGAGGGAATGCGATGGGATGCTTATTGCTTTCGAAATGATGTTTAAATTGCATGAGCTGCAAACAACAAAATGTCATACTTTTGCAAAAGATTGTCTTCGTTACTTTATGCCTGTGACGTCACTCATTTCGCTACTTTAGACGGACCGATCTACCCAGTATCTAGCGTTTTGATTTGCTTACAACATTCAACATCCATTGCGGCCCGTACAGATCAAGGGATATAAAGAAACACAAAGGAAACTTGAAAGCCGTAGCGGTGTCACATTGTGTTATTTGGGACAGTTGATGTTTATTTGTTTTCCAAAAGTCACAATACCAAAGGAATAGGTCTTAGGTTCCATTGCATGGCGTTCTAAAGGGTATAGGTATTTATGTTCCCATTTAATTCTAGCACAGAGAGAAATTCCGTTATGTTTCAGTACGTGTATGATTGTGATCATTGCATCAAATATAACTGAGAAGGAGCACTTATTGGCACATGGGCTGTGGAGCATATGCTACATAACGGGTAATCTTGTTGGGAAAATATTACATGCTAGCCATTTTCACGAAGGATTATTGGGCGAATCTTTTTTAAATCTTTTTAAAATGTTTTACAAAGTTTCGATGATATATTCCTGGGAATCACTCCAGGGAAATAATGACATTTTCCTTCAATAATGGAGTTAGCACTTGAAATCGACAGATGAGTCCAAAATATGATGTAAATTCATCGTATTTTGCATATAAAAATTCCTTCCGAGAGATATTTCATGTTAAACTTGATAAGCGTTCCATACTTTTAACGACCGGTACTTGCAAGTTCTTTTCGGTTTACATCAAACTCCGGGCTTTTCCCGTATTGCTTTTTTTACGCAATGGCGTGGAATATATATTTTGCCTTCCGCTTGTTGTGATTATATGCCCGCCCATCCTTTCCAATTAAAGCCAATGTTTCACCTGTCTGAAAGTTGTAAAACTTACGCTGGTTGTGGTCGAAAATATGAAGTAAGTGATGTTGAAAACGATGGTGATATTTTGTTTATCTCGAAAAGTCACTTAACTTTATACAAATTAGGTTTTTAAATTTGGGTTATAACGTCATTATTGAGCTATAGAGCAAACCTTTACCCTGCCATTTGGCATTACAAGCGTTTCGGACAATTCTGGCGTCTCAAATACAAACATTGCGGAACTGTGTACCGTAGAGCCCCTAATGACACACATTTTCAGGCTCCATCCCGTTCAAGCCCATTCACCCAAACTCGATCCAATTCGAATTCTTAAGTAATTAACTCTGTCAATGGTGAACCGATTTCCAATTGAAAATTACCAATAGATGCTTAGTGATAGGCCGCATTTGTTGATTGGTGGCTGGTCAGTTTTCATGCAATATAATGATTCAATTTTGACAAAGTTTGTATATTGTTTACGTTGAAGTGCCGCTTAGCTCGAAATATTATTGGCTATAACTTTGTCAATTTTCATGGGATTTCCAATTGAAAATAATGTCCACACTCGTCTTGAAAAGGCACACCTTTTGGTTGGTGGCTAGTACCGGTAGCTGCAATATTTATTTACATCCACCATATACCGGTGAACACATATAAACACATTTGTGGGTGGGCATATCACATTTATTTATCCACATGAACATCAGGTGTATGTGTTCACGCAAGGACACTCCAACTCTACTCATACAAGGCCATAGTGTAAACATTCACACATTTTCAATCGCGACCAATATACTCGCGAGTCGCGACCCAGCGAATGAGGTTGTTAGTGTTGCTTACATATTCTCATTCAAGGATAGAGTTTTGCTGGTATGACGTCACAATTAGTTTTGGTGATGCAAGATTATTGTGACGTCATATGTATCAATATCAATATTTTTCCAATTATGACAAATTGGTACTTTTTCTCGCAAAAACGAATACCAGAAACGTAATCAGGACACTCTTGTTCATAATTCCACGTATATTTCCCAAAGTGTAGCCCCTTTAACCCGAGCCTCGGCCGTCTGAGATGACGTCTGGCCTAGCCGGGATATGCCTTGGATGCTTATACGGTTTTGTAAGGCCCACCCTTTTAATAAACAAAATATGTACTGTAATTGATTGATGCCTGTCTATTTGTGAAGTGATTGTAATTGGAACCGAAGATAGGATAGGTCCCCGGCCTTTACCCATCCGGGCAAACCCGGGACTGGCCCTCGGCACATTTTCCCGGGCGGGGTGTGCGGGGCGCCGACTCAGTTGGTCGACAGCTCGCACGCCCGACCGGTGACGAGGCGGGCGCTGCTTCGCGAAGATGAACCGTGGTAAAACGCGAGGCGGAGCAGGAGGGGGCCGCCTATGATGTACTGAATGTGTGTTTTAATGTATGCATGTTTGTAGTGGTGAAAAATACACGTTTCGTTTGTGGAAAAAAATCTGCTGAAACCAAGAAAAGGGCTGTGGGGCCTCGGGAGGGGTTGGGGTTGGGTGGTGGGTGGGGGGGGGGGGGGGGCGACAGGATCAAATGTCTCTCTCAATTCATTAATATAAATGAAAGCAATATAAATTAGCCCCCTCCCCCGAATACAGTGAAGCGTCTAATAAATAATTGCCCAAGCATGCATATGCGTGCTAAAGAAGACATTGTGTGTTTTTATTAAACCAGGGCCAAGTAGTACTATTTAGTGAGATGGCTTAATTCCATAGGACTGCAGTTGTCTTTCTTTCCGAGAACCGGGCCTACACAACTTGATGGCTAGATTTGCCAATGAAAACGCACTTCTTTCTTTCTCTCGGCGATATTTTCATTCAATATGTGTCGCAAAATCCTACTCATGTAGGCACAAATGTCACCTCTTCAGGTTGGTATTTTGGAACAATTTTGTAGCTCTTGTGGTGAAGTGTTCTCATTTGCACCTTGAAATCCTGAAAGTACTACATTTTACACCTTACACCATCGCTCAAATGTGTGAACAACGTTCGCATATACAGTACCAAGTGAAGATTTCATGGTTAGGCTTACGGTAGATATTACTAAATTACGTCACTATCATATATTTGTTTGTAACATAGTTACGTACTTGTGTCAAGTTCTAAAATGCAGGTTGAATACATCAAACTATAAGAATCATCAGGCATTCATATTCATTTATCTATCTTTATTTCAGTTATTCCCATGCTGATTGCTTTCTGTCTTTCACAATGACAACTGACCTATTAATACCTAGCTTGCTTATTACCACCAAACCGCAATTTTATCCCAATATTATATTCTTACTAACATATTATAAAATTCTGAGGGACATATTTTTTAGCCAAAAATCGCATGTAAAAGTTGAATAGTTAAGGAATAGATCGTCGGAACTTTTCAAAACAACGTACTTGTGTCAAGCTCTAAAATGCAGGTTGCATACATCAAACGATAAGAATCATCTTGCATTCATGTTCATTTATCTATCTTTATTTCAGTTGTTCCCATGCCGTTTCCTTTCTGTGTTTATACTCATGGCCTATGACCGAACAGATATTATACTTGGGTTCTGTTCCTACCAACCAATCGTGAGTGTTGTTCCGCCAGTAAAATGTGCGAAGCATTTAGATAAGGAGACAAATACTGCCTCACTAACCACCTCGATCCCGTCGTTCCATAAACCTGTGATGCCTTCAACAGTCCCGTTCACCTACTTTGAACGTCGCAATCCAATGCACTTGTTTTAGAGAAGGAAAAAACAGCTCCAAATGCAGCGTATTCTGTCAAAGTTTATATTTTGCATAGGTCACAAAACACGATTATGTTCAAATAAATTAATAAATAGACAAGTTTCGATTGAGTAATCACAGCATGTTACTCATTTTATAAGTGGAGTATGAATGACTTAGTTGTAGGCGGGCTTGTAGGCGGGCTTGCCGTAGGCGGACTGAGGCTCGACGTAGCTGGGGTCAACCTCGGGGGTCGGGTACTGGGTGGGCACCGGGGTCGGCAGGATGTCACTGGACGGCTGGTAGCCGTTCTCGTCGGCGACAAAGGCGACCTTGACCTCCTCGCCATATCCGTTGGTGTAGCTCCAAGAGCCCTCCTGGCGGTAGTTGTCCTCCGACTCTCCGTACGCGCTCTTGCCGTAGCCGGGCACGGGCACGCCGGTCTCAGACCTGGACACAGATGGAGGTTAAGTGAGAGGTCGATCGTACTATACTTTGTCATGTGCACAGATGTCAGCACTGATACTTGACGAGGGAAAAAAACTAGAGCTGATTGTTATTTTATCTATGGCAATTTGGACTGTCATTATTTTGTTATTGAACTCTTTCGCATGCCAACATCAATTTTGGATTGGAAAAAAGAAGTCTGCTCGCATTTGGGTTCGGAAGAGGTATACAAATGGAAACTAGGAATAATGTAATGTTTCCATACGGTAATTAACAGATTAGTGACTTCATTGCCGGTAGAATAGAGTCCCCATGCATTCCCGTCTCCCTGTCCAAAGCTTAAACACATCTTATCTGACTTGAATAGGGAACTCGACGCAATACAAAGGGGCATTAGAAACAATCATTCTTTCAGTTATTCAGGCTAAAAATAGCTGTCTCGATATGTGTTTTGTTATCCAATTCATCGGTATACTAAAACATCGTATTTCTATATTATTTTTGGAATGAAGTGATACAATAGCGTGCTATGGTGAGAAATGTTGGACATGGGCTTCAGCGTCAAATTTACCAACTGAATGGCAACAGAAAATGTGCACATTTGCAAGTAAATGGCACTGACCTGTAGATGCCGTTCTCAGTGGAGAACTTGGAGCTGTAGGTGCCATCTCCAGGGTGGACATCCTCCTGATCCAGGATAGCGATCTGCTTGTAGCTGGCGTGACCGTGGGCCGGGGCCGGGGCGTAGCTGGGCTGGTGCTGGTAGACCGGGGCCGGAGTGTAGGTCGGTTTGGGAGCGTAGGTCGGGGCCGGTGCGTAGGTCGGGGCGACGTAGGCAGGCCGGGGCCTGTAGGAAGTCCTGTCGGCGACCGCCACCAGGGCCAGGGCAGCAACGATGAACTGGAACATCAAGGAATAACAGTCAACAGATTAACAACAGCAGTATAACATTGCCAGATAACTGATAGCAGTTATGATTGTGCCTTATGAAAGCACCTCCACCAGTCGCCACCAAACCGAACTGGATTGGTCAGCTGACCACTGCCTCTGCGTTACTCACCAGCTTCATGTTGTCGGGAGTGGGATCGGTGTGGAACTGATGCTCACCTACGGTCGGTGTCAGCTTAAGTAGCTGGCGGTGTGGGCCGGGGCCGGTGCCCTGCGGCCAACCACGCCCCCCGAGTCTGACCGTGACGGCTGACGCCGCCGTAGTAGCGGCGAGAGCCTGTTCCCTCCGCGGGTCGCCTCGCCCGTGAGACGGAGGCGCGGGATCAGGGCGGGGTCGCTCTTGACCAAAACGGGACATGTAGACAAAGTGACTGGACGGGATGAGACGATGTGGAGATGCAAGGGACGGGACGGGACAGGAGGGATGAAACGGGACAGGAGGGCTTGGGACGGGACGGGACAGGAGGGATGAAACGGGTCAGGAGGGCTTGGGACTTGACGGGACAGGAGGGATGAAACGGGAGAGGAGGGCTTGGGACGGGACATGGGGGATGGGACGGGAGAGGAGGCTTGGGACTGGACGGGACAGGAGGGATGAAACGGGACAGGAGGGCTTGGGACGGGACATGAGGGATGGGACGGGACAGGACGGCTTGGGACGTGACGGGATGAGAAAGGACGGGACGGGACAGGACGGGACAGGACGGGACAGGACGGGACAGGATGGGACAGGACGGGACAGGATGGGACAGGATGGGACAGGATGGGACAGGATGGGACAGGATGGGACAGGATGGGACAGGTCGGGACAGGACGGGACAGGACGGGACAGGACGGGACAGGACGGGACAGGACGGGACAGGACGGGACAGGACGGGGCAGGACGGGGCAGGACGGGGCAGGACGGGGCAGGACGGGACAGGACGGGACGGGACAGGACAGGACGGGACAGGACGGGACAGGGCGGGACAGGATGGGACAGGACGGGACAGGACGAGAGGGGACGGTAAAGGACGGGACAGTATGGGACATGACGGGAAAGGACGGGACAGAACGGGACAGGACAGGGCAGGACGTGACAGGACGGGACAGGAGGGGACAGGAGGGGACAGGACGGGACAGGACGAGACAGGACGAGACAGGACGAGACAGGACGAGACAGGACGGGACAGGGCGGGACGGGACGGGACGGGACGGGACGGGACGGGACGGGACGGGACGGGACGGGACGGGACGGGACGGGACGGGACGGGACGGGACGGGACGGAACGGAACGGGACGGAACGGAACGGAACGGAACGGAACGGAACGGAACGGAACGGAACGGAACGGAACGGAACGGAACGGAACGGAACGGAACGGAACGGAACGGAACGGAACGGAACGGAACGGAACGGGACGGGACGGGACGGGACGGGACGGGACGGGACGGGACGGGACGGGACGAGGCGGAGATGCGAGGGAAGCGACGGGACAAGAGGGCATGCGATGGGATGCTTATTGCTTTCGAAATGATGTTTAAATTGCATGAGCTGCAAACAACAAAATGTCATACTTTTGCAAAAGATTGTCTTCGTTACTTTATGCCTGTGACGTCACTCATTTCGCTACTTTAGACGGACCGATCTACTCAGTATCTAGCGTTTTGATTTGCTTACAACATTCAACATCAATGGCGGCCCGTACAGATCAAGGGATATAAAGAAACACAAAGGAAACTTGAAAGCCGTAGCGGTGTCACATTGTGTTATTTGGGACAGTTGATGTTTATTTGTTTTCCAAAAGTCACAATACCAAAGGAATAGGTCTTAGGTTCCATTCCATTGCGTTCTAGAGTTTATAGGTATTTATGTTCCCATTTAATTTTAGCACGGAGAGAAATTCCTTATGTTTCAGTACGTGTATGATTGTGATCATTGCATCAAATATAACTGAGAAGGAGCACTTATTGACACATGGGCTGTGGAGCATATGCTACATAACGGGTAATCTTGTTGGGAAAATATTACATGCTAGCCATTTTCACGAAGGATTATTGGGCGAAACTTTTTTAAATCTTTTTCAAATGTTCTAAAAAGTTTCGATGATATATTCCTGGGAATCACTCCAGGGAAATAATGACATTTTCCTTCAATAATGGAGTTAGCACTTGAAATCGACAGACGAGGCTAAAATATGATGTAAATTCATGGTATTTTGCATATAAAAATTCCTTCCGAGAGATATTTCATGTTAAACTTGATAAGCGTTCCATACTTTTAACGACCGGTACTTGCAAGTTCTTTTCGGTTTACATCAAACTCCGGGCTTTTCCCGTAATGCCTTTTTTACGCAATGGCGTGGAATATATATTTTGCCTTCCGCTTGTTGTGATTATATGCCCGCCCATCCTTTCCAATTAAAGCCAATGTTTCACCTGTCTGAAAGTTGTAAAATTTACGCTGGTTGTGGTCGAAAATATGAAGTAAGTGATGTTGAAAACGATGGTGATATTTTGTTTATCTCGAAAAGTTACTTAACTTTATACAAATTAGGTTTTTAAATTTGGGTTTATAACGTCATTATTGAGCTATAGAGAAAACCTTTACCCTGCCATTTGGCATTACAAGCGTTTCGGACAATTCTGGCGTCTCAAATACAAACATTGCGGAACTGTGTACCGTAGAGCCCCTAATGGCACACATTTTCAGCCTCCATCCCGTTCAAGCCCATTCACCCAAACTCGATCCAATTCGAATTCTTAAGTAATTAACTCTGTCAATGGTGAACCGATTTCCAATTGAAAATTACCAATAGATGCTTAGTGATAGGCCGCATTTGTTGATTGGTGGCTGGTCAGTTTTCATGCAATATAATGATTAAATTTTGACAAAGTTTGTATATTGTTTACGTTGAAGTGCCGCTTAGCTCGAAATATTATTGGCTATAACTTTGTCAATTTTCATGGGATTTCCAATTGAAAATAATGTCCACACTCGTCTTGAAAAGGCACACCTTTTGGTTGGTGGCTAGTACCGGTAGCTGCAATATTTATTTACATCCACCATATACCGGTGAACACATATAAACACATTTGTGGGTGGGCATATCACATTTATTTATCCACATGAACATCATGTGTATGTGTTCACGCAAGGCCACTCCAACTCTACTCATACAAGGCCATAGTGTAAACATTGACACATTTTCAATCGCGACCAATATACTCGCGAGTCGCGACCCAGCGAATGAGGTTGTTAGTGTTGCTTACATATTCTGATTCAAGGATAGGGTTTTGCTGGTATGACGTCACAATTAGTTTTGGTGACGCAAGATTATTGTGACGTCATATGTATCAATATCAATATTTTTCCAATTATGACAAATTGGTACTTTTTTCTCGCAAAAACGAATACCAGAACCGTAATCAGGACACTCTTGTCCATAATTCCACGTATATTTCCCAAGGTGTAGCCCCTTTAACCCGAGCCTCGGCCGTCTGAGATGACGTCTGGCCTGGCCGGGATATGCCTTGGATGCCTATGCGGTTTTGTAAGGCCCACCCTTTTAATAAACACAATATGTACTGTAATTGATTGATGCCTGCCTATTTGTGAAATGATTGTAATTGGAACCGAAGATAGGATAGGTCCCCACCCTTTACCCATCCGGGCAAACCCGGGACTGGCCCTCGGCACATTTTCCCGGGCGGGGTGTGCGGGGCGCCGACTCAGTTGGTCGACAGCTCGCACGCCCGACCGGTGACGAGGCGGGCGCTGCTTCGCGAAGATGAGCCGTGGTAAAACGCGAGGCGGAGCGGGAGGGGACCGCCTATGATGTACTGAATGTGTGTTTTAATGTATGCATGTTTGTAGTGGTGAAAAATACACGTTTGGTTTGTGGAAAAAAATCTGCTGAAACCAAGAAAAGGGCTGTGGGGCCTCGGGTGGGGATGGGGTTGGGTGGTGGGGGGGGGGGGGGGGCGACAGGATCAAATGTCTCTCTCAATTCATTAATATAAATGAAAGCAATATAAATTAGCCCCCTCCCCCCAATACAGGACTGAGTTCAATACAGGACAATACAGGACAAGGACTGAGTTCTTCGGGTCCCGGAGATCAGCGAAGAACATGTGGAAGGATCTCAGATCGTACGCCATCAGCAGTACCAAAACAAGTAAAACAGACACCAGCCTGGACGCAGCGTCGGCCGATCAGTTCAACACCTACTTCGCGGGCGTGGGCCGCCGTATCGCGGAGGGACTCGCTGCGCAGCCGGGCAACCCTGTGCCGCCCCGGCCGCCGACTGTCATCAGCGCCGGGTTCCGTGTGCGGCCGGCTACACTGCCTGAACTCGGCCTCGCTCTGCGCCGGATGTCGGACTCTTCGGCGGTGGGAAGTGATGGTGTCTCGCTCGTGATCGTTCGGCGATGCTTTGCGGTGCTGGCGCCTCACATTCTCCATGTGGTGAATATGTCAATTGTGAAGGGGGTAGTGCCCGCACACTGGAAACGTGCGATTGTTGTGCCGATCCACAAAACTGGGAGTAGGACGCAACCAAGCAATTTTAGGCCTGTCAGTGTTTTGAGCGTAATAGGGAAACTTGCGGAAAAAGTGGTTAGTTTAGAATTGTTAGAATATTTAACTGAAAATCACGTGATGTCGCCCACCCAGTACGCATATCGACCGGGACACTCCACAGAGGACGCTGTTGTCGACGTGGTCAGCGCCATCTCAGACAACCGAGACAGGGGGCATGTGACATGCATCACGTCATGTGACCTTTCAAAGGCGTTTGACTGTGTCGGCCGCGGTACCCTTCTGGCGAAGCTTGAGTGGTACGGTGTGTCGTCCCATTGGTTTGATGACTATTTTAGGAGTAGAACACAGTCTGTGAAGGGGGGTAGCGCGCTAGAGCCGGTAGATTTCGGAGTCGTTCAGGGCAGCATCCTCGGACCAATCTTATTCAACATGTTCACTAATGATCTCCATTGCCATCTTTCTGACCAATGCAAAATTGTCTCCTACGCAGATGACACCGCCATCATCCACAGCGCTCCTCCTTCTAAGGAAGGATTGACGGTGCTAAAAGACAAGGTGGAGGGCGATTTAGCCCGTCTTTCCAACTGGTTCAAAACGAACGGGCTTAAAGCTAACCCTAGTAAAACTGAGATGTCTCTATTTGGAACACCGTCTGCCATAAAAAAGGCATCGAACTTCAGCGTAAGCTTTGATGACGTCTCATTGATGCCAGCGGACCATATCAAAATTTGAGGAGTCTTGCTCGATCAGCATCTTACCATGGAGAAGCAGACAGCCAGAGTAGTAAAACGTTGCTTCGGAATCCTCATCACACTGAAAAAATTGAGCCTCACTCTTCCAAAGTCAACCCTAATAACATTGGTACAGGCGCTCGCCTTCCCTCATGTGACATACTGTTTGCCGGCCTGGGCTCCACCCACTAGTTCGCTGCGTCAGCGAGTCGAGAAGGTCATTAACTTTGCCGCGCGCGTCGTGATGAAAAAGCGCAAATTTGACCACATTTCTGAATCACGGCGCCAGCTCAGTTGGCTACCATTTGAAAGCATTATTCAGCAGAGAGACTGCCTGCTAATCCACCGACTAGTGAACAGAGAGGATGCACCGGAAAATCTCAGGTCTTTGGTGAGGTACCGAGCAGATGTGACCGAGCGAGCTACCCGTGCGTCCGAGGCTGGTGCCCTTCACACTCAGCGATGCAGGCTAGAAGCAACACGCAAGTCCGCGCCGGTCAGACCGATTCGAGCGTGGAACGGTCTCCCCGCTGATGTGCGGCGAACTGGAGATGTGAGAGAATTTAAAAGACGCGTCAGGGAATTGTTGCTCTCCCCGACATAGGCTGTGGGTGACCAGGTACCGTCTGTATTTTACTGATTGCGGAGCGTTAGTCAATAGTCATCAATGTGCTCCACCATCCATATCGTCCATCTACGAGTTTAACCATTCTCATTCATATTGCTTTTATTTTGCATATGGTTGTATTGTTCATCTGTACTTTTATCTTACTGAATTTTATGTCTTTTACAATTTTTTCGAGTGCATGCTATTTTGTATCATGACAATGCCCTCAGCAGCTATACTCAATCTGTATGACACTGTGGTGGTAAGAGCCAGTTGGTCGATTGGATCCCACAAAGATTCGCAATAAATAAATAAATAAATACAGTGAAGCGTCTAATAAATAATTGCCCAAGCATGCATATGCGTGCTAAAGAAGAAATTGTGTGTTTTTATTAAACCAGGGCCAAGTAGTACTATTTAGTGAGATGGCTTAATTCCATAGGACTGCAGTTGTCTTTCTTTCCGAGAACCGGGCCTACACAACTTGATGGCTAGATTTGCCAATGAAAACGCACTTCTTTCTTTCTCTCTGCGATATTTTCATTCAATATGTGTCGCAAAATCCTACTCATGTAGGCACAAATGTCACCTCTTCAGGTTGGTATTTTGGAACAATTTTGTAGCTCTTGTGGTGAAGTGTTCTCATTTGCACCTTGAAATCCTGAAAGTACTACATTTTACACCTTACACCATCGCTCAAATGTGTGAGCAACGTTCGCATATACAGTACCAAGTGAAGATTTCATGGTTAGGTTTACGGTAGATATTTCTAAATTACGTCACTATCATATATTTGTTTGTGACATAGTTACGTACTTGTGTCAAGTTCTAAAATGCAGGTTGAATACATCAAACGATAAGAATCATCAGGCATTCATATTCATTTATCTATCTTTATTTCAGTTATTCCCATGCTGATTGCTTTCTGTCTTTCACAATGACAACTGACCTATTAATACCTAGCTTGCTTATTACCACCAAACCGCAATTTTATCCCAATATTATATTCTTACTATCATATTATACAATTCTGAGGGACATATTTTTTAGCCAAAAATCACATGTAAAAGTTGAATAGTTAAGGAATAGATCGTCGGAACTTTTCAAAACAACGTACTTGTGTCAAGCTCTAAAATGCAGGTTGCATACATCAAACGATAAGAATCATCTTGCATTCATGTTCATTTATCTATCTTTATTTCAGTTGTTTCCATGCCGTTTCCTTTCTGTGTTTATAATCATGGCCTATGACCGAACAGATATTATACTTGGGTTCTGTTCCTACCAACCAATCGTGAGTGTTGTTCCGCCAGTAAAATGTGCGAAGCATTTAGATACGGAGACAAATACTGCCTCACTAACCACCTCGATCCCGTCGTTCCATAAACCTGTGATGCCTTCAACAGTCCCGTTCACCTACTTTGAACGTCGCAATCCAATGCACTTGTTTTAGAGAAGGAAAAAAACAGCTCCAAATGCAGCGTATTCTGTCAAAGTTTATAGTTTGCATACGTCACAAAACACGATCATGTTCAAATAAATTAATAAATAGACAAGTTTCGATTGAGTAATCTCAGCATGTTACTCATTTTACAAGTGGAGTATGAATGACTTAGTTGTAGGCGGGCTTGTAGGCGGGCTTGCCGTAGGCGGACTGGGGCTCGACGTAGCTGGGGTCAACCTCGGGGGTCGGGTACTGGGTGGGCACCGGGGTCGGCAGGATGTCACTGGACGGCTGGTAGCCGTTCTCGTCGGCGACAAAGGCGACCTTGACCTCCTCGCCATATCCGTTGGTGTAGCTCCAAGAGCCCTCCTGGCGGTAGTTGTCCTCCGACTCTCCGTACGCGCTCTTGCCGTAGCCGGGCACGGGCACGCCGGTCTCAGACCTGGACACAGATGGTGGTTAGGTGACAGGTCGATCGTACTATACATTGTCATGTGAACAGATGTCAGCACGAATACTTGACGAGGGAAAGAACTAGAGCTGATTGTTATTTTATCTATGGCAATTTGGACTGTCATTATTTTGTTATTGAACTCTTTCGCATGCCAACATCAATTTTGCATTGGAAAGAAGAGGTCTGCTCGCATTTGGGTTCGGAAGAGGTATACAAATGGAAACTAGGAATAATGTAAGGTTTCCATACGGTAATTAACAGATTAGTAACTTCATTGCCGGTAGAATAGAGTCCCCGTGCATTCCCGTCTCCCTGTCCAAAGCTTAAACACATCTTATCTGACTTGAATAGGGAACTCGACGCAATACAAAGGGGCATTAGAAACAATCATTCTTTCAGTTATTCAGGCTAAAAATAGCTGCCTCGATATGTGTTTTGTTATCCAATTCATCGGTATACTAAAACATCGTATTTCTATATTATTTTTGGAATGAAGTGATACAATAGTGTGCTATGGTGAGAAATGTTGGACATGGGCTTCAGCGTCAAATTTACCAACTGAATGGCAACAGAAAATGTGCACATTTGCAAGTAAATGGCACTGACCTGTAGATGCCGTTCTCAGTGGAGAACTTGGAGCTGTAGGTGCCATCTCCAGGGTGGACATCCTCCTGATCCAGGATAGCGATCTGCTTGTAGCTGGCGTGACCGTGGGCCGGGGCCGGGGCGTAGCTGGGCTGGTGCTGGTAGACCGGGGCCGGAGCGTAGGTCGGTTTGGGAGCGTAGGTCGGGGCCGGGGCGTAGGTCGGGGCGACGTAGGCAGGCCGGGGTCTGTAGGAAGGCCTGTCAGCGACCGCCACCAGGGCCAGGGCAGCAAAGACGAACTGGAACATCAAGGAATAACAGTCAACAGATTCCCAACAGCAGTATAACATTTCCAGATAACTGATCGCAGTTATGATTGTGCCTTATGAAAGCACCTCCACCAGTCGCCACCAAACCGAACTTGATTGGTCAGCTGACCACTGCCTCTGCGTTACTCACCAGTTTCATGTTGTCGGGAGTGGGATCGGTGTCGAACTGATGCTCACCTACGGTCCGTGTCAGCTTGAGTAGCTGGCGGTGTGGGCCGGGACCGGTGCCCTGCGGCCAACAACGCCCCCCCCCCCCCCGAGTCTGACCGTGACGGCTGACGCCGCCTTAGTAGCGGCGAGAGCCTGTTCCCTCCGCGGGTCGCCTCGCCCGTGAGACGGAGGCGCGGGATCAGCGCGGGGTCGCTCTTGACCAAAACGGGACAAGTAGACAAAGTGACTGGACGGGATGAGACGATGTGGAGATGCAAGGGACGGGACGGGACAGGAGGGATGAAGCGGGACAAGAGGGCTTGGGACGGGACGGGACAGGAGGGCTTGGGACGGGACGGGACAGGAGGGATGAAACGGGACAGGAGGGCTTGGGACGGGACATGGGGGATGGGACGGGAGAGGAGGGTTTGGGACGGGACGGGACAGGAGGGATGAAACGGGACAGGAGGGCTTGGAACGGGACATGAGGGATGGGATGAGACAGCACGGCTTGGGACGGGACAGGATGAGAAAGGACGGGACAGGACAGGACGGGACAGGACGGGACAGGGCGGGACAGGATGGGACAGGACAGGACAGGACGGGCAGAACGGGACAGGACGGAACAGGACGGGACAGGACGGGACAGGACGGGACAGGATGGGACAGGATGGGACAGGATGGGACAGGACGGGACAGGACGGGACAGGACGGGACAGGACGGGACAGGATGGGACAGGACGGGACAGGACGGGACAGGACGGGACAGGACGGGACAGGACGGGACAGGACGGGACAGGAAGGGACAGGACGGGACAGGACGGGGCAGGACAGGGCAGGACGGGACAGGACGGGACAGGACGGGACAGGACGGGACAGGACGGGACAGGACGGGACAGGACGAAACGGGACGGGACGGGATGGGACGAGACGGGACAGTACGGGAAGGGACGGGACGGGAATGGACATGACGGGACAGGACAGGATGGGACGGGAAGGGACGGGACAGGACGGAACCGGACGGGACCGGACGGGACCGGACGGGACCGGACGGGACCGGACGGGACCGGACAGGGCGGGACAGGACGGGACAGAACGGGACAGGACAGGACAGGACAGGACAGGACAGGACAGGACAGGACAGGACAGGACAGGACAGGACAGGACAGGACAGGACAGGACAGGACAGGAGAGGACGTGACAGCACGGGACAGAACGGGACAGGACGGGACAGGATGGGACAGGATGGGACAGGATGGGACAGGATGGGACAGGACGGGACAGGACGGGACAGGACGGGACAGGACGGGACAGGACGGGACAGGACGGGACAGGACGAGACAGGACGGGACAGGACGGGACAGGGCGGGACAGGACGGGACAGGACGGGACAGGACGGGACAGGACGGGACAGGACGGGACAGGACGGGACAGGACGGGACAGGACGGGACAGGATGGGACAGGATGGGACAGGATGGGACAGGACGGGGCAGGACGGGGCAGGACGGTAAAGGACGGTAAAGGACGGGACAGTATGGGACAGGACGGGACAGGACGGGACAGGACGGGACAGGACGGGACGGGACGGGGCAGGACGGGACAGGACGAGACAGGACGAGACAGGACGAGACAGGGCGAGACAGGGCGAGACAGGACGAGGAGACGAGACGAGACGAGACGAGACGAGACGAGACGAGACGAGACGAGACGAGACGAGACGAGACGAGACGAGACGAGACGAGACGAGACGAGACGAGACGGGACGGGACGGGACGGGACGGGACGGGACGGGACGGGACGGGACGGGACGGGACGGGACGGGACGGGACGGGACGGGACGGGACGGGACGGGACGGGACGGGACGGGACGGAACGGGACGGGACGGGACGAGGCGGAGATGCGAGGGAAGCGCCGGGACAAGAGGGCATGCGATGGGATGCTTATTGCTTTCGAAATGATGTTTAAATTGTATGAGCTGCAAACAACAAAATGTCATACTTTTGCAAAAGATTGTCTTCGTTACTTTATGCCTGTGACGTCACTCATTTCGCTACTTTAGACGGACCGATCTACTCAGTATCTAGCGTTTTGATTTGCTTACAACATTCAACATCAATGGCGGCCGGTACAGATCAAGGGATATAAAGAAACACAAAGGAAACTTGAAAGCCGTAGCGGTGTCACATTGTGTTATTTGAGACAGTTGATGTTTATTTGTTTTCCAAAAGTCACAATACCAAAGGAATAGGTCTTAGGTTCCATTCCATGGCGTTCTAGAGGGTATAGGTATTTATGTTCCCATTTAATTTTAGCACGGAGAGAAATTCCTTATGTTTCAGTACGTGTATGATTGTGATCATTGCATCAAATATAACTGAGAAGGAGCACTTATTGACACATGGGCTGTGGAGCATATGCTACATAACGGGTAATCTTGTTGGGAGAATATTACATGCTAGCCATTTTCACGAAGGATTATTGGGCGAAACTTTTTTAAATCTTTTTAAAATGTTTTAAAAAGTTTCGATGATATATTCCTGGGAATCACTCCAGGGAAATAATGACATTTTCCTTCAATAATGGAGTTAGCACTTGAAATCGACAGACGAGGCCAAAATATGATGTAAATTCATCGTATTTTGCATATAAAAATTCCTTCCGAGAGATATTTCATGTTAAACTTGATAAGCGTTCCATACTTTTAACGACCGGTACTTGCAAGTTCTTTTCGGTTTACATCAAACTCCGGGCTTTTCCCGTATTGCCTTTTTTACGCAATGGCGTGGAATATATATTTTGCCTTCCGCTTGTTGTGATTATATGCCCGCCCATCCTTTCCAATTAAAGCCAATGTTTCACCTGTCTGAAAGTTGTAAAATTTACGCTGGTTGTGGTCGAAAATATGAAGTAAGTGATGTTGAAAACGATGGTGATATTTTGTTTATCTCGAAAAGTTACTTAACTTTATACAAATTAGGTTTTTAAATTTGGGTTTATAACGTCATTATTGAGCTATAGAGAAAACCTTTACCCTGCCATTTGGCATTACAGGCGTTTCGGACAATTCTGGCGTCTCAAATACAAACATTGCGGAACTGTGTACCGTAGAGCCCCTAATGGCACACATTTTCAGCCTCCATCCCGTTCAAGCCCATTCACCCAAACTCGATCCAATTCGAATTCTTAAGTAATTAACTCTGTCAATGGTGAACCGATTTCCAATTGAAAATTACCAATAGATGCTTAGTGATAGGCCGCATTTGTTGATTGGTGGCTGGTCAGTTTTCATGCAATATAATGATTCAATTTTGACAAAGTTTTTATATTGTTTACGTTGAAGTGCCGCTTAGCTCGAAATATTATTGGCTATAACTTTGTCAATTTTCATGGGATTTCCAATTGAAAATAATGTCCACACTCGTCTTGAAAAGGCACACCTTTTGGTTGGTGGCTAGTACCGGTAGCTGCAATATTTATTTACATCCACCATATACCGGTGAACACATATAAACACATTTGTGGGTGGGCATATCACATTTATTTATCCACATGAACATCATGTGTATGTGTTCACGCAAGGCCACTCCAACTCTACTCATACAAGGCCATAGTGTAAACATTCACACATTTTCAATCGCGACCAATATACTCGCGAGTCGCGACCCAGCGAATGAGGTTGTTAGTGTTGCTTACATAGTCTCATTCAAGGATAGAGTTTTGCTGGTATGACGTCACAATTAGTTTTGGTGATGCAAGATTATTGTGACGTCATATGTATCAATATCAATATTTTTCCAATTATGACAAATTGGTACTTTTTCTCGCAAAAACGAATACCAGAACCGTAATCAGGACACTCTTGTCCATAATTCCACGTATATTTCCCAAGGTGTAGCCCCTTTAACCCGAGCCTCGGCCGTCTGAGATGACGTCTGGCCTGTCCGGGATATGCCTTGGATGCTTATACGGTTTTGTAAGGCCCACCCTTTTAATATACAAAATATGTACTGTGATTGATTGATGCCTGCCTATTTGTGAAATGATTGTAATTGGAACCGAAGATAGGATAGGTCCCCGCCCTTTACCCATCCGGGCAAACCCGGGACTGGCCCTCGGCACATTTTCCCGGGCGGGGTGTGCGGGGCGCCGACTCTGTTGGTCGAAAGCTCGCACGCCCGACCGGTGACGAGACGGGCGCTGCTTCGCGAAGATGAGCTGTGGTAAAACGCGAGGCGGAGCGGGAGGGGGCCGCCTATGATGTACTGAATGTGTGTTTTAATGTATGCATGTTTGTAGTGGTGAAAAATACACGTTTGGTTTGTGGAAAAAAATCTGCTGAAACCAAGAAAAGGGCTGTGTGGCCTCGGGTGGGGTTGGGGTTGGGTGGTGGGTGGGGGGGGGGGGGGGGGGGGCGACAGGATCAAATGTCTCTCTCAATTCATTAATATAAATGAAAGCAATATAAATTAGCCCCCTCCCCCCAATACAGTGAAGCGTCTAATAAATAATTGCCCAAGCATGCATATGCGTGCTAAAGAAGAAATTGTGTGTTTTTATTAAACCAGGGCCAAGTAGTACTATTTAGTGAGATGGCTTAATTCCATAGGACCGCAGTTGTCTTTCTTTCCGAGAACCGGGCCTACACAACTTGATGGCTAGATTTGCCAATGAAAACGCACTTCTTTCTTTCTCTCGGCGATATTTTCATTCAATATGTGTCGCAAAATCCTACTCATGTAGGCACAAATGTCACCTCTTCAGGTTGGTATTTTGGAACAATTTTGTAGCTCTTGTGGTGAAGTGTTCTCATTTGCACCTTGAAATCCTGAAAGTACTACATTTTACACCTTACACCATCGCTCAAATGTGTGAGCAACGTTTGCAAATACAGTACCAAGTGAAGATTTCATGGTTAGGTTTACAATAGATATTTCTAAATTACGTCACTATCATATATTTGTTTGTGACATAGTTACGTACTTGTGTCAAGTTCTAAAATGCAGGTTGAATACATCAAACGATAAGAATCATCAGGCATTCAAATTCATTTATCTATCTTTATTTCAGTTATTCCCATGCTGATTGCTTTCTGTCTTTCACAATGACAACTGACCTATTAATACCTAGCTTGCTTATTACCACCAAACCGCAATTTTATCCCAATATTATATTCTTACTAACATATTATAAAATTCTGAGGGACATATTTTTTAGCCAAAAATCGCATGTAAAAGTTGAATAGTTAAGGAATAGATCGTCGGAACTTTTCAAAACAACGTACTTGTGTCAAGCTCTAAAATGCAGGTTGCATACATCAAACGATAAGAATCATCTTGCATTCATGTTCATTTATCTATCTTTATTTCAGTTGTTCCCATGCCGTTTCCTTTCTGTGTTTATAATCATGGCCTATGACCGAACAGATATTATACTTGGGTTCTGTTCCTACCAACCAATCGTGAGTGTTGTTCCGCCAGTAAAATGCGCGAAGAATTTAGATAAGGAGAAAATACTGCCTCACTAACCACCTCGATCTCGTCGTTCCATAAACCTGTGATGCCTTCAACAGTCTCGTTCACCTACTTTGAACGTCGCAATCCAATGCACTTGTTTTAGAGAAGGAAAAACAGCTCCAAATGCAGCGTATTCTGTCAAAGTTTAGTTTATATTTTGCATACGTCACAAAACACGATCATGTTCAAATAAATTAATAAATAGACAAGTTTCGATTGAGTAATCTCAGCATGTTACTCATTTTACAAGTGGAGTATGAATGACTTAGTTGTAGGCGGGCTTGTAGGCGGGCTTGCCGTAGGCGGACTGGGGCTCGACGTAGCTGGGGTCAACCTCGGGGGTTGGGTACTGGGTGGGCACCGGGGTCGGCAGGATGTCACTGGACGGCTGGTAGCCGTTCTCGTCGGCGACAAAGGCGACCTTGACCTCCTCGCCATATCCGTTGGTGTAGCTCCAAGAGCCCTCCTGGCGGTAGTTGTCCTCCGACTCCCCGTACGCGCTATTGCCGTAGCCGGGCACGGGCACGCCGGTCTCAGACCTGCACACAGATGGTGGTTAGGTGAGAGGTCGATCGTACTATACATTGTCATGTGAACAGATGTCAGCACTGATACTTGACGAGGGAAAAAACTAGAGCTGATTGTTATTTTATCTATGGCAATTTGGACTGTCATTATTTTGTTATTGAGCTCTTTCGCATGCCAACATCAATTTTGCATTGGAAAGAAGAGGTCTGCTCGCATTTGGGTTCGGAAAAGGTATACAAATGGAAACTAGGAATAATGTCATGTTTCCATACGCTAATTAACAGATTAGTAACTTCATTGCCGGTAAAATAAAGTCCCCATGCATTCCCGTCTCCCTGTCCAAAGCATCTTATCTGACTTGAATAGGGAATTGGACGCAATACAAAGGGGCATTAGAAACAATCATTCTTTCAGTTATTCAGGCTAAAAATAGCAGTCTCGATATGTGTTTTGTTATCCAATTCATCGGTATACTAAAACATCGTATTTCTATATTATTTCTGGAATGAAGTGATACAATAGCGTGCTATGGTGAGAAATGTTGGACATGAGCTTCAGCGTCAAATTTACCAACTGAATGGCAACACCAAATGCGCACATTTGCAAGTAAATGGCACTGACCTGTAGATGCCGTTCTCAGTGGAGAACTTGGAGCTGTAGGTGCCATCTCCAGGGTGGACATCCTCCTGATCCAGGATAGCGATATGCTTGTAGCTGGCGTGACCGTGGGCCGGGGCCGGGGCGTAGCTGGGCTGGTGCTGGTAGACCGGGGCCGGGGCGTAGGTCGGCTTGGGAGCGTAGGTCGGGGCCGGGGCGTAGGTCGGGGCAACGTAGGAAGGCCGAGGCCTGTAGGAAGGCCTGTCAGCGACCGCCACCAGGGCCAGGGCAGCAACGATGAACTGGAACATCAAGGAATAACAGTCAACAGATTAACAACAGCAGTATAACATTTCCAGATAACTGATCGCAGTTATGATTGTGCCTTATGAAAGCACCTCCACCAGTCGCCACCAAACCGAACTGGATTGCTCAGCTGACCACTGCCTCTGCGTTACTCACCAGTTTCATGTTGTCGGGAGTGGGATCGGTGTCGAACTGATGCTCACCTACGGTCCGTGTCAGCTTAAGTAGCTGGCGGTGTGGGCCGGGACCAGTGCCTTGCGGCCAACCACGCCCCCCGAGTCTGACCGTGACGGCTGACGCCGCCGTAGTAGCGGCGAGAGCCTGTTCCCTCCGCGGGTCGCCTCGCCCGTGAGTCGGAGGCGCGGGATCAGGGCGGGGTCGCTCTTGACCAAAACGGGACAAGTAGACAAAGTGACTGGACGGGATGAGACGACGTGGAGATGCAAGGGACGGGACGGGACAGGAGGGATGAAACGGGACAGGAGGGCTTGGAACGGGACGGGACAGCAGGGATGAAACGGGACAGGAGGGCTTGGGACGGGACATGGGGGATGGGACGGGAGAGGAGGGCTTGGGACGGGACGGGACAGGAGGGATGAAACGGGACAGGAGGGCTTGTGACGGGACATGAGGGATGGGACGGGACAGGACGGCTTGGGACGGGACAGGATGAGAAAGGACGGGACAGGACAGGACGGGACAGGACGGGACAGGGCGGGACAGGATGGGACAGCACAGGGCAGGACAGGATGGGACGGGACAGAACAGGACAGGACGGGACAGGACGTGACAGGATGGGACAGGACGGGACAGGACGGGACAGGACGGGACAGGATGGGACAGGATGGGACAGGACGGGACAGGACAGGACAGGACAGGACGGGACAGGACGTGGCAGGATGGGAGAGGACGGGACAGGACGGGACAGGACGGGACAGGACGAAACGGGACGGAACGGGATGGGACAGGACGGGACAGGACGGGACGGGACGGGACGGGACGGGACGGGACGGGACGGGACGGGACGGGACGGGACGGGACGGGACGGGACGGGACGGGACGGGACGGGACGGGACGGGACGGGGCAGGATGGGACAGGAAGGGACGGGAAGGGACGGGAAAGGACGGAACCGGACGTGACCGGACGGGACCGGACGGTACTGGACTGGACGGGACAGGACGGGACAGGGCGGGACAGGGCGGGACAGGGCGGGACAGGGCGGGACAGGACGGGACAGAACGGGACAGGACGGGACAGGACGAGATAGGATAGGACAGGACAGGACAGGACAGGACAGGACAGGACAGGACAGGACAGGACAGGACAGGACAGGACAGGACAGGACAGGACAGGACGGGAAAGGACGGGACAGAAAGGGACAGGACGGGGCAGGACGGGGCAGGACGGGGCAGGACGGGGCAGGACGGGACCGGACGGGACCGGACGGGACCGGACGGGACCGGACGGGACCGGACGGGACCGGACGGGACCGGACGGGACGGGACAGGACAGGACGGGACAGGACGGGACAGGACGGGACGGGACGGGACGGGACGGGACGGGACGGGACGGGACGGGACGGGACGGGACGGGACGGGACGGGACGGGACGGGACGGGACGGGACGGGACGGGACGAGACGAGACGAGACGAGACGAGACGAGACGAGACGAGACGGGACGGGACGGGACGGGACGGGACGGGACGGGAAGGGACGGGACGGGACGGGACGGGACGGGACGGGACGGGACGGGACGGGACGGGACGGGACAGGGCGGGACGGGGCGGGACAGGACGGGACGGGACGGGACGGGACGGGACGGGACGGGACGGGACGGGACGGGACGGGACGGGACGGGACGGGACGGGACGGGACGGGACGGGACGGGACGGGACGGGACGGGACGGGACGGGACGGGACGGGACGGGACGGGACGGGACGGGACGGGACGGGACGGGACGGGAAGGGGCGGGACCGGATGGCACAGGATGAGACAGTACGGGACGGGACGGGACGGGACGGGACGGGACGGGACGGGACGGGACGGGACGGGACGGGACGGGACGGGACGGGACGGGACGGGACGGGACGGGACGGGGCGGGGCGGGGCGGGGCGGGGCGGGGCGGGGCGGGGCGGGACGGGACGAGGCGGAGATGCGAGGGAAGCGACGGGACAAGAGGGCATGCGATGGGATGCTTATTGCTTTCGAAATGATGTTTAAATTGCATGAGCTGCAAACAACAAAATGTCATACTTTTGCAAAAGATTGTCTTCGTTACTTTATGCCTGTGACGTCACTCATTTCGCTACTTTAGACGGACCGATCTACCCAGTATCTAGCGTTTTGATTTGCTTACAACATTCAACATCCATGGCGGCCCGTACAGATCAAGGGATATAAAGAAACACAAAGGAAACTTGAAAGCCGTAGCGGTGTCACATTGTGTTATTTGGGACAGTTGATGTTTATTTGTTTTCCAAAAGTCACAATACCAAAGGAATAGGTCTTAGGTTCCATTGCATGGCGTTCTAAAGGGTATAGGTATTTATGTTCCCATTTAATTTTAGCACGGAAAGAAATTCCGTTATGTTTCAGTACGTGTATGATTGTGATCATTGCATCAAATATAACTGAGAAGGAGCACTTATTGGCACATGGGCTGTGGAGCCTATGCTACATAACGGGTAATCTTGTTGGGAAAATATTACATGCTAGCCATTTTCACGAAGGATTATTGGGCGAATCTTTTTTAAATCTTTTTAAAATGTTTTACAAAGTTTCGATGATATATTCCTGGGAATCACTCCAGGGAAATAATGACATTTTCCTTCAATAATGGAGTTAGCACTTGAAATCGACAGATGAGGCCAAAATATGATGTAAATTCATCGTATTTTGCATATAAAAATTCCTTCCGAGAGATATTTCATGTTAAACTTGATAACCGTTCCATACTTTTCACGACCGGTACTTGCAAGTTCTTTTCGGTTTACATCAAACTCCGGGCTTTTCCCGTATTGCTTTTTTTACGCAATGGCGTGGAATATATATTTTGCCTTCCGCTTGTTGTGATTATATGCCCGCCCATCCTTTCCAATTAAAGCCAATGTTTCACCTGTCTGAAAGTTGTAAAATTTACGCTGGTTGTGGTCGAAAATATGAAGTAAGTGATGTTGAAAACGATGGTGATATTTTGTTTATCTCGAAAAGTTACTTAACTTTATACAAATTAGGTTTTTAAATTTGGGTTATAACGTCATTATTGAGCTATAGAGCAAACCTTTACCCTGCCATTTGGCATTACAAGCGTTTCGGACAATTCTGGCGTCTCAAATACAAAAATTGCGGAACTGTGTACCGTAGAGCTCCTAATGGCACACATTTTCAGCCTCCATCCCGTTCAAGCCCATTCACCCAGACTCGATCCAATTCGAATTCTTAAGTAATTAACTCTGTCAATGGTGAACCGATTTCCAATTGAAAATTACCAATAGATGCTTAGTGATAGGTCGCATATGTTGATTGGTGGCTGGTCAGTTTTCATGCAATATAATGATTCAATTTTGACAAAGTTTGTATATTGTTTACGTTGAAGTGCCGCTTAGCTCGAAATATTATGGGCTTACTGGCTTACGAAATACTTTGTCAATTTTCATGGGATTTCCAATTGAAAATAATGTCCACACTCGTCTTGAAAAGGCACACCTTTTGGTTGGTGGCTAGTACCGGTAGCTGCAATATTTATTTACATCAACCATATACCGGTGAACACATATAAACACATTTGTGGGTGGGCATATCACATTTATTTATCCACATGAACATCAGGTGTATGTGTTCACGCAAGGACACTCCAACTCTACTCATACAAGGCCATAGTGTAAACATTCACACATTTTCAATCGCGACCAATATACTCGCGAGTCGCGACCCAGCGAATGAGGTTGTTAGTGTTGCTTACATATTCTGATTCAAGGCAAGGGTTTTGCTGGTATGACGGCACAATTAGTTTTGGTGACGCAAGATTATTGTGACGTCATATGTATCAATATCAATATTTTTCCAATTATGACAAATTGGTACTTTTTTCTCGCAAAAACGAATACCAGAACCGTAATCAGGACACTCTTGTCCATAATTCCACGTATATTTCCCAAGGTGTAGCCCCTTTAACCCGAGCCTCGGCCGTCTGAGATGACGTCTGGCCTGGCCGGGATATGCCTTGGATGCCTATACGGTTTTGTAAGGCCCACCCTTTTAATAAACACAATATGTACTGTAATTGATTGATGCCTGCCTATTTGTGCAATGATTGTAATTGGAACCGAAGATAGGATAGGTCCCCGCCCTTTACCCATCCGGGCAAACCCGGGACTGGCCCTCGGCACATTTTCCCGGGCGGGGTGTGCGGGGCGCCGACTCAGTTGGTCGACAGCTCGCACGCCCGACCGGTGACGAGGCGGGCGCTGCTTCGCGAAGATGAGCCGTGGTAAAACGCGAGGCGGAGCGGGAGGGGGCCGCCTATGATGTACTGAATGTGTGTTTTAATGTATGCATGTTTGTAGTGGTGAAAAATACACGTTTGGTTTGTGGAACAAAAATCTGCTGAAACCAAGAAAAGGGCTGTGGGGCCTCGGGTTAAGTTGGGGTTGGGTGGTGGGTGGGGGGGGGGGGGCGACAGGATCAAATGTCTCTCTTAATTCATTAATATAAATGAAAGCAATATAAATTAGCCCCCTCCCCCCAATACAGTGAAGCGTCTAATAAATAATTGCCCAAGCATGCATATGCGTGCTAAAGAAGAAATTGTGTGTTTTTATTAAACCAGGGCCAAGTAGTACTATTTAGTGAGATGGCTTAATTCCATAGGACCGCAGTTGTCTTTCTTTCCGAGAACCGGGCCTACACAACTTGATGGCTAGATTTGCCAATGAAAACGCACTTCTTTCTTTCTCTCGGCGATATTTTCATTCAATATGTGTCGCAAAATCCTACTCATGTAGGCACAAATGTCACCTCTTCAGGTTGGTATTTTGGAACAATTTTGTAGCTCTTGTGGTGAAGTGTTCTCATTTGCACCTTGAAATCCTGAAAGTACTACATTTTACACCTTACACCATCGCTCAAATGTGTGAGCAACGTTCGCATATATAGTACCAAGTGAAGATTTCATGGTTAGGTTTACGGTAGATATTTCTAAATTAAGTCACTATCATATATTTGTTTGTGACATAGTTACGTTGTGTCAAGTTCTAAAATGCAGGTTGAATACATCAAACGATAAGAATCATCAGGTATTCATCTTCATTTATCTATCTTTATTTCAGTTATTCCCATGCTGATTGCTTTCTGTCTTTCACAATGACAACTGACCTATTAATACCTAGCTTGCTTATAACCACCAAACCGCAATTTTATCTCAATATTATATTCTTACTAACATATTATAAAATTCTGAGGGACATATTTTTTAGCCAAAAATCACATGTAAAAGTTGAATAGTTAAGGAATAGATCGTCGGAACTTTTCAAAACAACGTCCTTGTGTCAAGCTCTAAAATGCAGGTTTCATACATCAAACGATAAGAATCATCTTGCATTCATGTTCATTTATCTATCTTTATTTCAGTTGTTCCCATAACGTTTCCTTTCTGTGTTTATAATCATGGCCTATGACCGAACAGATATTATACTTGGGTTCTGTTCCTACCAACCAATCGTGAGTGTTGTTCCGCCAGTAAAATGTGCGAAGCATTTAGATAAGGAGACAAATACTGCCTCACTAACCACCTCGATCCCGTCGTTACATAAACCTGTGATGCTTTCAACAGTCCCGTTCACCTACTTTGAACGTCGCAATCCAATGCACTTGTTTTAGAGAAGGAAAAACAGCTCCAAATGCAGCGTATTCTGTCAAAGTTTATATTTTGCATACGTCACAAAACACGATCATGTTCAAATAAATTAATAAATAGACAAGTTTCGATTGAGTAATCTCAGCATGTTACTCATTTTACAAGTGGAGTATGAATGACTTAGTTGTAGGCGGGCTTGTAGGCGGGCTTGCCGTAGGCGGACTGGGGCTCGACGTAGCTGGGGTCAACCTCGGGGGTCGGGTACTGGGTGGGCACCGGGGTCGGCAGGATGTCACTGGACGGCTGGTAGCCGTTCTCGTCGGCGACAAAGGCGACCTTGACCTCCTCGCCATATCCGTTGGTGTAGCTCCAAGAGCCCTCCTGGCGGTAGTTGTCCTCCGACTCTCCGTACGCGCTCTTGCCGTAGCCGGGCACGGGCACGCCGGTCTCAGACCTGCACACAGATGGTGGTTAGGTGAGAGGTCGATCGTACTATACATTGTCATGTGAACAGATGTCAGCACTGATACTTGACGAGGGAAAAAACTAGAGCTGATTGTTATTTTATCTATGGCAATTTGGACTGTCATTATTTTGTTATTGAGCTCTTTCGCATGTCAACATCAATTTTGCATTGGAAAGAAGAGGTCTGCTCGCATTTGGGTTCGGAAAAGGTATACAAATGGAAACTAGGAATAATGTCATGTTTCCATACGGTAATTAACAGATTAGTAACTTCATTGCCGGTAAAATAAAGTCCCCATGCATTCCCGTCTCCCTGTCCAAAGCTTAAACACATCTTATCTGACTTGAATTGGGAATTGGACGCAATACAAAGGGGCATTAGAAACAATCATTCTTTCAGTTATTCAGGCTAAAAATAGCAGTCTCGATATGTGTTTTGTTATCCAATTCATCGGTATACTAAAACATCGTATTTCTATATTATTTCTGTAATGAAGTGATACAACAGTGTGCTATGGTGAGAAATGTTGGACATGGGCTTCAGCGTCAAATTTACCAACTGAATGGCAACACCAAATGCGCACATTTGCAAGTAAATGGCACTGACCTGTAGATGCCGTTCTCAGTGGAGAACTTGGAGCTGTAGGTGCCATCTCCAGGGTGGACATCCTCCTGATCCAGGATAGCGATCTGCTTGTAGCTGGCGTGACCGTGGGCCGGGGCCGGGGCGTAGCTGGGCTGGTGCTGGTAGACCGGGGCCGGGGCGTAGGTCGGTTTGGGAGCGTAGGTCGGGGCCGGGGCGTAGGTCGGGGCAACGTAGGAAGGCCGAGGCCTGTAGGAAGGCCTGTCGGCGACCGCCACCAGGGCCAGGGCAGCAACGATGAACTGGAACATCAAGGAATAACAGTCAACAGATTAACAACAGCAGTATAACATTTCCAGATAACTGATCGTAGTTATGATTCTGCCTTATGAAAGCACCTCCACCAGTCGCCACCAAACCGAACTGGATTGCTCAGCTGACCACTGCCTCTGCGTTACTCACCAGTTTCATGTTGTCGGGAGTGGGATCGGTGTCGAACTGATGCTCACCTACGGTCCGTGTCAGCTTAAGTAGCTGGCGGTGTGGGCCGGGACCGGTGCCTTGCGGCCAACCACGCCCCCCGAGTCTGACCGTGACGGCTGACGCCGCCGTAGTAGCGGCGAGAGCCTGTTCCCTCCGCGGGTCGCCTCGCCCGTGAGACGGAGGCGCGGGATCAGGGCGGGGTCGCTCTTGACCAAAACGGGACAAGTAGACAAAGTGACTGGACGGGATGAGACGATGTGGAGATGCAAGGGACGGGACGGGACAGGAGGGATGAAACGGGACAGGAGGGCTTGGGACGGGACGGGACAGCAGGGATTAAACGGGACAGGAGGGCTTGGGACGGGACATTGGGGATGGGACGGGAGAGGAGGGCTTGGGACGGGACGGGACAGGAGGGATGAAACGGGACAGGAGGGCTTGGGACGGGACATGAGGGATGGGACAGGATAGGACGGCTAGGGACGGGACAGGATGAGAAAGGACGGGACAGGACAGGACGGGACAGGACGGGACAGGACGGGACAGGACGGGACAGGACGGGACAGGACGGGACAGGACGGGGCAGGACGGGACAGAACAGGACAGGACGGGACAGGATGTGACAGGATGGGACAGGACAGGACAGGACGGGACAGGATGGGACAGGATGGGACAGGATGGGACAGGACGGGACAGGACAGGACAAGACAGGACAGGACAGGACGGGGCAGGACGGGAGAGGACGGGACAGGACGGGACAGGACGAAACGGGACGGAACGGGACGAGACAGGACGGGACAGTACGGGAAGGGACGGGACGGGACGGGACGTGACGTGACGTGACGTGACGTGACGTGACGTGACTTGACGTGACGTGACGTGACGTGACGGGACGGGACGGGACGGGACGGGACGGGACGGGACGGGACGGGACGGGACGGGACGGGACGGGACGGGACGGGACGGGACGGGACGCGACGGGACGGGACGGGACGGGACGGGACGGGACGGGACGGGACGGGACGGGACGGGACGGGACGGGACGGGACGGGACGGGACGGGACGGGACGGGACGGGACGGGACGGGACGGGACGGGACGGGACAGGATGGCACAGGACGGGACAGGACGGGACGGGACGGGACGGGACGGGACGGGACGGGACGGGACGGGACGGGACGGGACGGGACGGGACGGGACGGGACGGGACGGGACGGGACGGTACGGTACGGTACGGTACGGGACGGGACGGGACGGGACGGGACGGGACGGGACGGGACGGGACGGGACGGGACGGGACGGGACGGGACGGGACGGGACGGGACGGGACGGGACGGGACGGGACGGGACGGGACGGGACGGGACGGGACGGGACAGGAAGGGACGGGACAGGACGGAACCGGACGTGACCGGACGGGACCGGACGGTACTGGACTGGACGGGACAGGACGGGACAGGGCGGGATAGGGCGGGACAGGACGGGACAGAATGGGACAGGACGGGACAGGACGGGATAGGACAGGACAGGACAGGACAGGACAGGACAGGACAGGACAGGACAGGACAGGACAGGACAGGACAGGACAGGACAGGACGGGACGGGACAGGACGGGAAAGGACGGGACCGAACGGGACAGGACGGGGCAGGACGGGGCAGGACGGGGCAGGACGGGGCAGGACGGGACTGGACGGGACCGGACGGGACGGGACGGGACAGGACAGGGCGGGACAGGACGGGACAGGACGGGACAGGACGGGACAGGACGGGACAGGACGGGACAGGACGGGACAGGTGACCGGACGGGACGGGACAGGACAGGACGGGACAGGACGGAACAGGACGGGACGGGACGGGACGGGACGGGACGGGACGGGACGGGACGGGACGGGACGGGACGGGACGGGACGGGACGGGACGGGACGGGACGGGACGGGACGGGACGGGACGAGACGAGACGAGACGAGACGAGACGAGACGAGACGAGACGAGACGAGACGAGACGAGACGAGACGAGACGAGACGAGACGAGACGAGACGAGACGGGACGGGACGGGACGGGACGGGACGGGACGGGACAGGACGGGACGGGACGGGACGGGACGGGACGGGACGGGACGGGACGGGACGGGACGGGACAGGACGGCACAGGACGGGACAGGACGGGACGGGACGGGACGGGACGGGACGGGACGGGACGGGACGGGACGGGACGGGACGGGACGGGACGGGACGGGACCGGATGGCACAGGATGAGACAGTACGGGACGGGACGGGACGGGACGGGACGGGACGGGACGGGACGGGACGGGACGGGACGGGACGGGACGGGACGGGACGGGACGGGACGGGACGGGACGGGACGGGACGGGACAGGATGGCACAGGACGGGACAGGACGGGACGGGACGGGACGGGACGGGACGGGACGGGACGGGACGGGACGGGACGGGACGGGACGGGACGGGACGGGACGGGACGGGACGGGACGGGACGGGACGGGACAGGATGGCACAGGACGGGACGGGACGGGACGGGACGGGACGGGACGGGACGGGACGGGACGGGACGGGACGGGACGGGACGGGACGGGACGGGACGGGACGGGACGGGACGGGAGGGGAGGGGAGGGGACGGGACGGGACGGGACGGGACGGGACGGGACGGGACGGGACGGGACGGGACGGGACGGGACGGGACGGGACGGGACGGAACGGAACGGGACGGGACGGGACGGGACGGGACGGGACGGGACGGGACGGGACGGGACGGGACGGGACGGGACGGGACGGGACGGGACGGGACGGGACGGGACGGGACGGGACGGGACGGGACGGGACGGGACGGGATGGGACGGGACGGGACGGGACCGGATGGCACAGGATGAGACAGTACGGGACGGGACGGGACGGGACGGGACGGGACGGGACGGGACGGGACGGGACGGGACGGGACGGGACGGGACGGGACGGGACGGGACGGGACGGGACGGGACGGGACGGGACGGGACGGGACGGGACGGGACGGGACGGGACAGGGCGGGACGGGACGAGGCGGAGATGCGAGGGAAGCGACGGGACAAGAGGGCATGCGATGGGATGCTTATTGCTTTCGAAATGATGTTTAAATTGCATGAGCTGCAAACAACAAAATGTCATGCTTTTTCAAAAGATTGTCTTCGTTACTTTATGCCTGTGACGTCACTCATTTCGCTACTTTAGACGGACCGATCTACCCAGATTCTAGCGTTTTGATTTGCTTACAACATTCAACATCCATGGCGGCCCGTACAGATCAAGGGATATAAAGAAACACAAAGGAAACTTGAAAGCCGTAGCGGTGTCACATTGTGTTATTTGGGACAGTTTATGTTTATTTGTTTTCCAAAAGTCACAATACCAAAGGAATAGGTCTTAGGTTCCATTGCATGGCGTTCTAAAGGGTATAGGTATTTATGTTCCCATTTAATTTTAGCACGGAGAGAAATTCCGTGATGTTTCAGTACGTGTATGATTGTGATCATTGCATCAAATATAACTGAGAAGGAGCACTTATTGGCACATGGGCTGTGGAGCATATGCTACATAACGGGTAATCTTGTTGGGAAAATATTACATGCTAGCCATTTTCACGAAGGATTATTGGGCGAATCTTTTTTAAATCTTTTTAAAATGTTTTACAAAGTTTCGATGATATATTCCTGGGAATCACTCCAGGGAAATAATGACATTTTCCTTCAATAATGGAGTTAGCACTTGAAAGCGACAGATGAGGCCAAAATATGATGTAAATTCATCGTATTTTGCATATAAAAATTCCTTCCGAGAGATAATTCATGTTAAACTTGATAAGCGTTCCATACTTTTAACGACCGGTACTTGCAAGTTCTTTTCGGTTTACATCAAACTCCGGGCTTTTCCCGTATTGCTTTTTTTACGCAATGGCGTGGAATATATATTTTGCCTTCCGCTTGTTGTGATTATATGCCCGCCCATCCTTTCCAATTAAAGCCAATGTTTCACCTGTCTGAAAGTTGTAAAATTTACGCTGGTTGTGGTCGAAAATATGAAGTAAGTGATGTTGAAAACGATGGTGATAGTTTGTTTATCTCGAAAAGTCACTTAACTTTATACAAATTAGGTTTTTAAATTTGGGTTATAACGTCATTATTGAGCTATAGAGCAAACCTTTACCCTGCCATTTGGCATTACAAGCGTTTCGGACAATTCTGGCGTCTCAAATACAAACATTGCGGAACTGTGTACCGTAGAGCCCCTAATGGCACACATTTTCAGCCTCCATCCCGTTCAAGCCCATTCACCCAAACTCGATTCAATTCGAATTCTTAAGTAATTAACTCTGTCAATGGTGAACCGATTTCCAATTGAAAATTACCAATAGATGCTTAGTGATAGGCCGCATTTGTTGATTGGTGGCTGGTCAGTTTTCATGCAATATAATGATTCAATTTTGACAAAGTTTGTATATTGTTTACGTTGAAATGCCGCTTAGCTCGAAATATTATTGGCTATAACTTTGTCAATTTTCATGGGATTTCCAATTGAAAATAATGTCCACACTCGTCTTGAAAAGGCACACCTTTTGGTGGGTGGCTAGTACCGGTAGCTGCAATATTGATTTACATCCACCATATACCGGTGAACACATATAAACACATTTGTTGGTGGGCATATCACATTTATTTATCCACATGAACATCAGGTGTATGTGTTCACGCAAGGACACTCCAATTCTACTCATACAAGGCCATAGTGTAAACATTCACACATTTTCAATCGCGACCAATATACTCGCGAGTCGCGACCCAGCGAATGAGGTTGTTAGTGTTGCTTACATATTCTCATTCAAGGATAGAGTTTTGCTGGTATGACGTCACAATTAGTTTTGGTGATGCAAGATTATTGTGACGTCATATGTATCAATATCAATATTTTTCCAATTATGACAAATTGGTACTTTTTCTCGCAAAAACGAATACCAGAAACGTAATCAGGACACTCTTGTTCATAATTCCACGTATATTTCCCAAAGTGTAGCCCCTTTAACCCGAGCCTCGGCCGTCTGAGATGACGTCTGGCCTGGCCGGGATATGCCTTGGATGCTTATACGGTTTTGTAAGGCCCACCCTTTTAATAAACAAAATATGTACTGTAATTAATTGATGCCTGCCTATTTGTGAAATGATTGTAATTGGAACCGAAGATAGGATAGGTCCCCGCCCTTTACCCATCCGGGCAAACCCGGGACTGGCCCTCGGCACATTTTCCCGGGCGGGGTGTGCGGGGCGCCGACTCAGTTGGTCGACAGCTCGCACGCCCGACCAGTGACGAGGCGGGCGCTGCTTCGCGAAGATGAACCGTGGTAAAACGCGAGGCGGAGCAGGAGGGTACCTAGCAGGAGGGTACCTAGTAGCAGGAGGGGCCTATGATGTACTGAATGTGTGTTTTAATGTATGCATGTTTGTAGTGGTGAAAAATACACGTTTCGTTTGTGGAAAAAAATCTGCTGAAACCAAGAAAAGGGCTGTGGGGCCTCTGGTGGGTTTTGGGTTGGGTGATGGGGGGGGGGGGGGGCGACAGGATCAAATGTCTCTCTCAATTCATTAATATAAATGAAAGCAATATAAATTAGCCCCCTCCCCCCAATACAGTGAAGCGTCTAATAAATAATTGCCCAAGCATGCATATGCGTGCTAAAGAAGACATTGTGTGTTTTTATTAAACCAGGGCCAAGTAGTACTATTTAGTGAGATGGCTTAATTCCATAGGACCGCAGTTGTCTTTCTTTCCGAGAACCGGGCCTACACAACTTGATGGCTAGATTTGCCAATGAAAACGCACTTCTTTCTTTCTCTCGGCGATATTTTCATTCAATATGTGTCGCAAAATCCTACTCATGTAGGCACAAATGTCACCTCTTCAGGTTGGTATTTTGGAACAATTTTGTAGCTCTTGTGGTGAAGTGTTCCCATTTGCACCTTGAAATCCTGAAAGTACTACATTTTACACCTTACACCATCGCTCAAATGTGTGAGCAGCGTTCGCATATACAGTACCAAGTGAAGATTTCATGGTTAGGTTTACGGTAGATATTTCTAAATTACGTCACTATCATATATTTGTTTGTGACATAGGTACGTAATTGTGTCAAGTTCTAAAAAGCAGGTTGAATACATCAAACGATAAGAATCATTAGGCATTCATATTCATTTATCTATCTTTATTTCAGTTATTCCCATGCTGATTGCTTTCTGTCTTTCACAATGACAACTGACCTATTAATACCTAGCTTGCTTATTACCACCAAACCGCAATTTTATCCCAATATTATATTCTTACTAACATATTATAAAATTCTGAGGGACATATTTTTTAGCCAAAAATCACATGTAAAAGTTGAATAGTTAAGGAATAGATCGTCGGAACTTTTCAAAACAACGTACTTGTGTCAAGCTCTAAAATGCAGGTTGCATACATCAAACGATAAGAATCATCTTGCATTCATGTTCATTTATCTATCTTTATTTCAGTTGTTCCCATGCCGTTTCCTTTCTGTGTTTATAATCATGGCCTATGACCGAACAGATATTATACTTGGGTTCTGTTCCTACCAACCAATCGTGAGTGTTGTTCCGCCAGTAAAATGTGCGAAGCATTTAGATAAGGAGACAAATACTGCCTCACTAACCACCTCGATCCCGTCGTTCCATAAACCTGTGATGCCTTCAACAGTCCCGTTCACCTACTTTGAACGTCGCAATCCAATGCACTTGTTTTAGAGAAGGAAAAAACAGCTCGAAATGCAGCGTATTCTGTCAAAGTTTATATTTTGAATACGTCACAAAACACGATCATGTTCAAATAAATTAATAAATAGACAAGTTTCGATTGAGTAATCACAGCATGTTACTCATTTTACAAGTGGAGTATGAATGACTTAGTTGTAGGCGGGCTTGTAGGCGGGCTTGCCGTAGGCGGACTGAGGCTCGACGTAGCTGGGGTCAACCTCGGGGGTCGGGTACTGGGTGGGCACCGGGGTCGGCAGGATGTCACTGGACGGCTGGTAGCCGTTCTCGTCGGCGACAAAGGCGACCTTGACCTCCTCGCCATATCCGTTGGTGTAGCTCCAAGAGCCCTCCTGGCGGTAGTTGTCCTCCGACTCTCCGTACGCGCTCTTGCCGTAGCCGGGCACGGGCACGCCGGTCTCAGACCTGCACACAGATGGTGGTTAGGTGAGAGGTCGATCGTACTATACATTGTCATGTGAACAGAACAGCACTGATACTTGACGAGGGAAAAAAAAACTAGAGCTGATTGTTATTTTATCTATGGCAATTTGGACTGTCATTATTTTGTTATTGAACTCTTTCGCATGCCAACATCAATTTTGGATTGGAAAAAAGAAGTCTGCTCGCATTTGGGGTCGGAAGAGGTATACAAATGGAAACTAGGAATAATGTAATGTTTCCATACGGTAATTAACAGATTAGTAACTTCATTGCCGGTAGAATAGAGTCCCCATGCATTCCTGTCTCCCTGTCCAAAGCTTAAACACATCTTATCTGACTTGAATAGGGAACTCGACGCAATACAAAGGGGCATTAGAAACAATCATTCTTTCAGTTATTCAGGCTAAAAATAGCTGTCTCGATATGGGTTTTGTTATCCAATTCATCGGTATACTAAAACATCGTATTTCTATATTATTTCTGGAATGAAGTGATACAATAGCGTGCTATGGTGAGAAATGTTGGACATGAGCTTCAGCGTCAAATTTACCAACTGAATGGCAACACAAAATGTGCACATTTGCATGTAAATGGCACTGACCTGTAGATGCCGTTCTCAGTGGAGAACTTGGAGCTGTAGGTGCCATCTCCAGGGTGGACATCCTCCTGATCCAGGATAGCGATCTGCTTGTAGCTGGCGTGACCGTGGGCCGGGGCCGGGGCGTAGCTGGGCTGGTGCTGGTAGACCGGGGCCGGGGCGTAGGTCGGTTTGGGAGCGTAGGTCGGGGCCGGTGCGTAGGTCGGGGCGACGTAGGCAGGCCGGGGCCTGTAGGAAGGCCTGTCGGCGACCGCCACCAGGGCCAGGGCAGCAACGATGAACTGGAACATCAAGGAATAACAGTCAACAGATTAACAACAGCAGTATAACATTTCCAGATAACTGATCGCAGTTATGATTCTGCCTTATGAAAGCACCTCCACCAGTCGCCACCAAACCGAACTGGATTGCTCAGCTGACCACTGCCTCTGCGTTACTCACCAGCTTCATGTTGTCGGGAGTGGGATCGGTGTGGAACTGATGCTCACCTACGGTCGGTGTCAGCTTAAGTAGCTGGCGGTGTGGGCGGGGGCCGGTGCCCTGCGGCCGACCACGCCCCCCGAGTCTGACCGTGACGGCTGACGCCGCCGTAGTAGCGGCGAGAGCCTGTTCCCTCCGCGGGTCGCCTCGCCCGTGAGACGGAGGCACGGGATCAGGGCGGGGTCGCTCTTGACCAAAACGGGACAAGTAGACAAAGTGACTGGACGGGATGGGACGATGTGGAGATGCAAGGGACGGGACGGGACAGGAGGGATGAAACGGGACAGGAGGACTTGGGACGGGACGGGACAGGAGGGATGAAACGGGACAGGAGGGCTTGGGACGGGACGGGACAGGAGGGATGAAGCGGGGCAAGAGGGCTTGGGACGGGACGGGACAGGAGGGCTTGGGACGGGACGGGACAGGAGGGATGAAACGGGACAGGAGGGCTTGGGATGGGACATGGGGGATGGGACGGGAGAGGAGGCTTGGGACTGGACGGGACAGGAGGGATGAAACGGGAAAGGAGGCTTGGGACGGGACATGAGGGATGGGACGGGACAGGACGGCTTGGGACGGGACAGGATGAGAAAGGACGGGACAGGACGGGACGGGACAGGACGGGACAGGGCGGGACAGGATGGGACAGGAAAGGACAGGACAGGACGGGCAGAACGGGACAGGACGGAACTGGACGGTACAGGACGGGACAGGACGGGACAGGACGGGACAGGACGGGACAGGATGGGACAGGACGGGACAGTACGGGACAGGACGGGACAGGACGGGACAGGATGGGACAGGACGGGACAGGAGGGGACATGACGGGACAGGACGGGACAGGACGGGACAGGACGGGACAGGACGGGGCAGGACGGGACAGGACGGGACAGGACGAAACGGGACGGGACGGGATGGGACAGGACGGGACGGGACGGGACGGGACGGGACGGGACGGGACGGGACGGGACGGGACGGGACGGGACGGGACGGGACGGGACGGGACGGGACGGGACGGGACGGGACGGGACGGGACAGGAGGGATGAAACGGGACAGGAGGACTTGGGACGGGACGGGACAGGAGGGATGAAACGGGACAGGAGGGCTTGGGACGGGACGGGACAGGAGGGATGAAGCGGGGCAAGAGGGCTTGGGACGGGACGGGACAGGAGGGCTTGGGACGGGACGGGACAGGAGGGATGAAACGGGACAGGAGGGCTTGGGATGGGACATGGGGGATGGGACGGGAGAGGAGGCTTGGGACTGGACGGGACAGGAGGGATGAAACGGGAAAGGAGGCTTGGGACGGGACATGAGGGATGGGACGGGACAGGACGGCTTGGGACGGGACAGGATGAGAAAGGACGGGACAGGACGGGACGGGACAGGACGGGACAGGGCGGGACAGGATGGGACAGGAAAGGACAGGACAGGACGGGCAGAACGGGACAGGACGGAACTGGACGGTACAGGACGGGACAGGACGGGACAGGACGGGACAGGACGGGACAGGATGGGACAGGACGGGACAGGACGGGACAGTACGGGACAGTACGGGACAGGACGGGACAGGACGGGACAGGATGGGACAGGACGGGACAGGACGGGACATGACGGGGCAGGACGGGACAGGACGGGACAGGACGAAACGGGACGGGACGGGATGGGACAGGACGGGACGGGACGGGACGGGACGGGACGGGACGGGACGGAACGGGACGGGACGGGACGGGACGGGACGGGACGGGACGGGACGGGACGGGACGGGACGGGACGGGACGGGACGGGACGGGACGGGACGGGACGGGACGGGACGGGACGGGACAGTACCGGAAGGGACGGGACGGGACGGGAATGTACATGACGGGACAGGACAGGATGGGACGGGAAGGGACGGGACAGGACGGAACCGGACGGGACCGGACGGGACCGGACGGGACCGGACGGGACCGGACGGGACCGGACGGGACCGGACGGGACCGGACGGGACCGGACGGGACTGGACGGGTCGGGACAGGACGGGACAGGATGGGACAGGATGGGACAGGACGGGACAGGACGGGACAGGACGGGACAGGACGGGACATGACGGGACAGGACGGGACAGGACGGGGCAGGACGGGACAGGACGGGACAGGACGAAACGGGACGGGACGAGACGAGACGAGACGAGACGAGACGAGACGAGACGAGACGAGACGAGACGAGACGAGACGAGACGAGACGAGACGAGACGAGACGAGACGAGACGAGACGAGACGGGACGGTACGGGACGGGACGGGACGGGACGGGACGGGACGGGACGGGACGGGACGGGACGAGACGGGACGGGACGGGACGGGACGGGACGGGACAGGACGGCACAGGACGGGACAGGACGGGACGGGACGGGACGGGACGGGACGGGACGGGACGGGACGGGACGGGACGGGACGGGACGGGACGGGACGGGACGGGACGGGACGGGACGGGACGGGACGGGACGGGACGGGACGGGACGGGATGGAACGGGACGGGACCGGATGGCACAGGATGAGACAGTACGGGACGGGACGGGACGGGACGGGACGGGACGGGACGGGACGGGACGGGACGGGACGGGACGGGACGGGACGGGACGGGACGGGACGGGACGGGACGGGACGGGACGGGACGGGACGGGACGGGACGGGACGGGACGGGACGGGACAGGATGGCACAGGACGGGACAGGACGGGACGGGACGGGACGGGACGGGACGGGACGGGACGGGACGGGACGGGACGGGACGGGACGGGACGGGACGGGACGGGACGGGACGGGACGGGACGGGACGGGACGGGACGGGACGGGACGGGACGGGACGAGACAGGATGGCACAGGACGGGACAGGACGGGACGGGACGGGACGGGACGGGACGGGACGGGACGGGACGGGACGGGACGGGACGGGACGGGACGGGACGGGACGGGACGGGACGGGACGGGACGGGACGGGACGGGACGGGACGGGAGGGGAGGGGAGGAGACGGGACGGGACGGGACGGGACGGGACGGGACGGGACGGGACGGGACGGGACGGGACGGGACGGGACGGGACGGGACGGGACGGGACGGGACGGGACGGGACGGGACGGGACGGGACGGGACGGGACGGGACGGGACGGAACGGAACGGAACGGGACGGGACGGGACGGGACGGGACGGGACGGGACGGGACGGGACGGGACGGGACGGGACGGGACGGGACGGGACCGGATGGCACAGGATGAGACAGTACGGGACGGGACGGGACGGGACGGGACGGGACGGGACGGGACGGGACGGGACGGGACGGGACGGGACGGGACGGGACGGGACGGGACGGGACGGGATGGGACGGGACGGGACGGGACGGGACGGGACGGGACGGGACGGGACGGGACGGGACGGGACGGGACGGGACGGGACGGGACGGGACGGGACGGGACGGGGCAGGGCGGGACGGGACGAGGCGGAGATGCGAGGGAAGCGACGGGACAAGAGGGCATGCGATGGGATGCCTATTGCTTTCGAAATGATGTTTAAATTGCATGAGCTGCAAACAACAAAATGTCATACTTTTTCAAAAGATTGTCTTCGTTACTTTATGTCTGTGACGTCACTCATTTCGCTACTTTAGACGGACCGATCTACCCAGATTCTAGCGTTTTGATTTGCTTACAACATTCAACATCCATGGCGGCCCGTACAGATCAAGGGATATAAAGAAACACAAAGGAAACTTGAAAGCCGTAGCGGTGTCACATTGTGTTATTTGGGACAGTTTATGTTTATTTGTTTTCCAAAAGTCACAATACCAAAGGAATAGGTCTTAGGTTCCATTGCATGGCGTTCTAAAGGGTATAGGTATTTATGTTCCCATTTAATTTTAGCACGGAGAGAAATTCCGTGATGTTTCAGTACGTGTATGATTGTGATCATTGCATCAAATATAACTGAGAAGGAGCACTTATTGGCACATGGGCTGTGGAGCATATGCTACATAACGGGTAATCTTGTTGGGAAAATATTACATGCTAGCCATTTTCACGAAGGATTATTGGGCGAATCTTTTTTAAATCTTTTTAAAATGTTTTACAAAGTTTCGATGATATATTCCTGGAAATCACTCCAGGGAAATAATGACATTTTCCTTCAATAATGGAGTTAGCACTTGAAAGCGACAGATGAGGCCAAAATATGATGTAAATTCATCGTATTTTGCATATAAAAATTCCTTCCGAGAGATAATTCATGTTAAACTTGATAAGCGTTCCATACTTTTAACGACCGGTACTTGCAAGTTCTTTTCGGTTTACATCAAACTCCGGGCTTTTCCCGTATTGCTTTTTTTACGCAATGGCGTGGAATATATATTTTGCCTTCCGCTTGTTGTGATTATATGCCCGCCCATCCTTTCCAATTAAAGCCAATGTTTCACCTGTCTGAAAGTTGTAAAATTTACGCTGGTTGTGGTCGAAAATATGAAGTAAGTGATGTTGAAAACGATGGTGATATTTTGTTTATCTCGAAAAGTCACTTAACTTTATACAAATTAGGTTTTTAAATTTGGGTTATAACGTCATTATTGAGCTATAGAGCAAACCTTTACCCTGCCATTTGGCATTACAAGCGTTTCGGACAATTCTGGCGTCTCAAATACAAACATTGCGGAACTGTGTACCGTAGAGCCCCTAATGGCACACATTTTCAGCCTCCATCCCGTTCAAGCCCATTCACCCAAACTCGATTCAATTCGAATTCTTAAGTAATTAACTCTGTCAATGGTGAACCGATTTCCAATTGCAAATTACCAATAGATGCTTAGTGATAGGCCGCATTTGTTGATTGGTGGCTGGTCAGTTTTCATGCAATATAATGATTCAATTTTGACAAAGTTTGTATATTGTTTACGTTGAAGTGCCGCTTAGCTCGAAATATTATTGGCTATAACTTTGTCAATTTTCATGGGATTTCCAATTGAAAATAATGTCCACACTCGTCTTGAAAAGGCACACCTTTTGGTGGGTGGCTAGTACCGGTAGCTGCAATATTGATTTACATCCACCATATACCGGTGAACACATATAAACACATTTGTTGGTGGGCATATCACATTTATTTATCCACATGAACATCAGGTGTATGTGTTCACGCAAGGACACTCCAATTCTACTCATACAAGGCCATAGTGTAAACATTCACACATTTTCAATCGCGACCAATATACTCGCGAGTCGCGACCCAGCGAATGAGGTTGTTAGTGTTGCTTACATATTCTCATTCAAGGATAGAGTTTTGCTGGTATGACGTCACAATTAGTTTTGGTGATGCAAGATTATTGTGACGTCATATGTATCAATATCAATATTTTTCCAATTATGACAAATTGGTACTTTTTCTCGCAAAAACGAATACCAGAAACGTAATCAGGACACTCTTGTTCATAATTCCACGTATATTTCCCAAAGTGTAGCCCCTTTAACCCGAGCCTCGGCCGTCTGAGATGACGTCTGGCCTGGCCGGGATATGCCTTGGATGCTTATACGGTTTTGTAAGGCCCACCCTTTTAATAAACAAAATATGTACTGTAATTAATTGATGCCTGCCTATTTGTGAAATGATTGTAATTGGAACCGAAGATAGGATAGGTCCCCGCCCTTTACCCATCCGGGCAAACCCGGGACTGGCCCTCGGCACATTTTCCCGGGCGGGGTGTGCGGGGCGCCGACTCAGTTGGTCGACAGCTCGCACGCCCGACCAGTGACGAGGCGGGCGCTGCTTCGCGAAGATGAACCGTGGTAAAACGCGAGGCGGAGCAGGAGGGTACCTAGCAGTAGGGTACCTAGTAGCAGGAGGGGCCTATGATGTACTGAATGTGTGTTTTAATGTATGCATGTTTGTAGTGGTGAAAAATACACGTTTCGTTTGTGGAAAAAAATCTGCTGAAACCAAGAAAAGGGCTGTGGGGCCTCGGGTGGGTTTGGGGTTGGGTGATGGGGGGGGGGGGGGCGACAGGATCAAATGTCTCTCTCAATTCATTAATATAAATGAAAGCAATATAAATTAGCCCCCTCCCCCCAATACAGTGAAGCGTCTAATAAATAATTGCCCAAGCATGCATATGCGTGCTAAAGAAGACATTGTGTGTTTTTATTAAACCAGGGCCAAGTAGTACTATTTAGTGAGATGGCTTAATTCCATAGGACTGCAGTTGTCTTTCTTTCCGAGAACCGGGCCTACACAACTTGATGGCTAGATTTGCCAATGAAAACGCACTTCTTTCTTTCTCTCGGCGATATTTTCATTCAATATGTGTCGCAAAATCCTACTCATGTAGGCACAAATGTCACCTCTTCAGGTTGGTATTTTGGAACAATTTTGTAGCTCTTGTGGTGAAGTGTTCCCATTTGCACCTTGAAATCCTGAAAGTACTACATTTTACACCTTACACCATCGCTCAAATGTGTGAGCAGCGTTCGCATATACAGTACCAAGTGAAGATTTCATGGTTAGGTTTACGGTAGATATTTCTAAATTACGTCACTATCATATATTTGTTTGTGACATAGGTACGTAATTGTGTCAAGTTCTAAAAAGCAGGTTGAATACATCAAACGATAAGAATCATTAGGCATTCATATTCATTTATCTATCTTTATTTCAGTTATTCCCATGCTGATTGCTTTCTGTCTTTCACAATGACAACTGACCTATTAATACCTAGCTTGCTTATTACCACCAAACCGCAATTTTATCCCAATATTATATTCTTACTAACATATTATAAAATTCTGAGGGACATATTTTTTAGCCAAAAATCACATGTAAAAGTTGAATAGTTAAGGAATAGATCGTCGGAACTTTTCAAAACAACGTACTTGTGTCAAGCTCTAAAATGCAGGTTGCATACATCAAACGATAAGAATCATCTTGCATTCATGTTCATTTATCTATCTTTATTTCAGTTGTTCCCATGCCGTTTCCTTTCTGTGTTTATAATCATGGCCTATGACCGAACAGATATTATAATTGGGTTCTGTTCCTACCAACCAATCGTGAGTGTTGTTCCGCCAGTAAAATGTGCGAAGCATTTAGATAAGGAGACAAATACTGCCTCACTAACCACCTCGATCCCGTCGTTCCATAAACCTGTGATGCCTTCAACAGTCCCGTTCACCTACTTTGAACGTCGCAATCCAATGCACTTGTTTTAGAGAAGGAAAAAACAGCTCGAAATGCAGCGTATTCTGTCAAAGTTTATATTTTGAATACGTCACAAAACACGATCATGTTCAAATAAATTAATAAATAGACAAGTTTCGATTGAGTAATCACAGCATGTTACTCATTTTACAAGTGGAGTATGAATGACTTAGTTGTAGGCGGGCTTGTAGGCGGGCTTGCCGTAGGCGGACTGAGGCTCGACGTAGCTGGGGTCAACCTCGGGGGTCGGGTACTGGGTGGGCACCGGGGTCGGCAGGATGTCACTGGACGGCTGGTAGCCGTTCTCGTCGGCGACAAAGGCGACCTTGACCTCCTCGCCATATCCGTTGGTGTAGCTCCAAGAGCCCTCCTGGCGGTAGTTGTCCTCCGACTCTCCGTACGCGCTCTTGCCGTAGCCGGGCACGGGCACGCCGGTCTCAGACCTGCACACAGATGGTGGTTAGGTGAGAGGTCGATCGTACTATACATTGTCATGTGAACAGAACAGCACTGATACTTGACGAGGGAAAAAAAACTAGAGCTGATTGTTATTTTATCTATGGCAATTTGGACTGTCATTATTTTGTTATTGAACTCTTTCGCATGCCAACATCAATTTTGGATTGGAAAAAAGAAGTCTGCTCGCATTTGGGTTCGGAAGAGGTATACAAATGGAAACTAGGAATAATGTAATGTTTCCATACGGTAATTAACAGATTAGTAACTTCATTGCCGGTAGAATAGAGTCCCCATGCATTCCTGTCTCCCTGTCCAAAGCTTAAACACATCTTATCTGACTTGAATAGGGAACTCGACGCAATACAAAGGGGCATTAGAAACAATCATTCTTTCAGTTATTCAGGCTAAAAATAGCTGTCTCGATATGGGTTTTGTTATCCAATTCATCGGTATACTAAAACATCGTATTTCTATATTATTTCTGGAATGAAGTGATACAATAGCGTGCTATGGTGAGAAATGTTGGACATGAGCTTCAGCGTCAAATTTACCAACTGAATGGCAACACAAAATGTGCACATTTGCATGTAAATGGCACTGACCTGTAGATGCCGTTCTCAGTGGAGAACTTGGAGCTGTAGGTGCCATCTCCAGGGTGGACATCCTCCTGATCCAGGATAGCGATCTGCTTGTAGCTGGCGTGACCGTGGGCCGGGGCCGGGGCGTAGCTGGGCTGGTGCTGGTAGACCGGGGCCGGGGCGTAGGTCGGTTTGGGAGCGTAGGTCGGGGCCGGTGCGTAGGTCGGGGCGACGTAGGCAGGCCGGGGCCTGTAGGAAGGCCTGTCGGCGACCGCCACCAGGGCCAGGGCAGCAACGATGAACTGGAACATCAAGGAATAACAGTCAACAGATTAACAACAGCAGTATAACATTTCCAGATAACTGATCGCAGTTATGATTCTGCCTTATGAAAGCACCTCCACCAGTCGCCACCAAACCGAACTGGATTGCTCAGCTGACCACTGCCTCTGCGTTACTCACCAGCTTCATGTTGTCGGGAGTGGGATCGGTGTCGAACTGATGCTCACCTACGGTCCGTGTCAGCTTAAGTAGCTGGCGGTGTGGGCGGGGGCCGGTGCCCTGCGGCCGACCACGCCCCCCGAGTCTGACCGTGACGGCTGACGCCGCCGTAGTAGCGGCGAGAGCCTGTTCCCTCCGCGGGTCGCCTCGCCCGTGAGACGGAGGCACGGGATCAGGGCGGGGTCGCTCTTGACCAAAACGGGACAAGTAGACAAAGTGACTGGACGGGATGGGACGATGTGGAGATGCAAGGGACGGGACGGGACAGGAGGGATGAAACGGGACAGGAGGACTTGGGACGGGACGGGACAGGAGGGATGAAACGGGACAGGAGGGCTTGGGACGGGACGGGACAGGAGGGATGAAGCGGGGCAAGAGGGCTTGGGACGGGACGGGACAGGAGGGCTTGGGACGGGACGGGACAGGAGGGATGAAACGGGACAGGAGGGCTTGGGATGGGACATGGGGGATGGGACGGGAGAGGAGGCTTGGGACTGGACGGGACAGGAGGGATGAAACGGGAAAGGAGGCTTGGGACGGGACATGAGGGATGGGACGGGACAGGACGGCTTGGGACGGGACAGGATGAGAAAGGACGGGACAGGACGGGACGGGACAGGACGGGACAGGGCGGGACAGGATGGGACAGGAAAGGACAGGACAGGACGGGCAGAACGGGACAGGACGGAACTGGACGGTACAGGACGGGACAGGACGGGACAGGACGGGACAGGACGGGACAGGATGGGACAGGACGGGACAGTACGGGACAGTACGGGACAGGACGGGACAGGACGGGACAGGATGGGACAGGACGGGACAGGACGGGACATGACGGGGCAGGACGGGACAGGACGGGACAGGACGAAACGGGACGGGACGGGATGGGACAGGACGGGACGGGACGGGACGGGACGGTACGGGATGGGACGGGACGGGACGGGACGGGACGGGACGGGACGGGACGGGACGGGACGGGACGGGACGGGACGGGACGGGACAGTACCGGAAGGGACGGGACGGGACGGGAATGTACATGACGGGACAGGACAGGATGGGACGGGAAGGGACGGGACAGGACGGAACCGGACGGGACCGGACGGGACCGGACGGGACCGGACGGGACCGGACGGGACCGGACGGGACCGGACGGGACCGGACGGGACCGGACGGGACCGGACGGGACCGGACGGGACTGGACGGGTCGGGACAGGACGGGACAGGATGGGACAGGATGGGACAGGACGGGACAGGACGGGACAGGACGGGACAGGACGGGACATGACGGGACAGGACGGGACAGGACGGGGCAGGACGGGACAGGACGGGACAGGACGAAACGGGACGGGACGAGACGAGACGAGACGAGACGAGACGAGACGAGACGAGACGAGACAAGACGAGACGAGACGAGACGAGACGAGACGAGACGAGACGAGACGAGACGAGACGAGACGAGACGAGACGAGACGAGACGGGACGGGACGGGACGGGACGGGACGGGACGGGACGGGACGGGACGGGACGGGACGGGACGGGACGGGACGGGACGGGACGGGACGGGACGGGACGGGACGGGACGGGACGGGACAGGACGGCACAGGACGGGACAGGACGGGACGGGACGGGACGGGACGGGACGGGACGGGACGGGACGGGACGGGACGGGACGGGACGGGACGGGACGGGACGGGACGGGACGGGATGGAACGGGACGGGACCGGATGGCACAGGATGAGACAGTACGGGACGGGACGGGACGGGACGGGACGGGACGGGACGGGACGGGACGGGACGGGACGGGACGGGACGGGACGGGACGGGACGGGACGGGACGGGACGGGACGGGACGGGACAGGATGGCACAGGACGGGACAGGACGGGACGGGACGGGACGGGACGGGACGGGACGGGACGGGACGGGACGGGACGGGACGGGACGGGACGGGACGGGACGGGACGGGACGGGACGGGACGGGACGGGACGGGACGGGACGGGACGGGACGGGACGGGACGGGACGGGACGGGACGGGACGGGACGGGACGGGACGGGACGAGACAGGATGGCACAGGACGGGACAGGACGGGACGGGACGGGACGGGACGGGACGGGACGGGACGGGACGGGACGGGACGGGACGGGACGGGACGGGACGGGACGGGACGGGACGGGACGGGACGGGACGGGACGGGACGGGAGGGGAGGGGAGGGGAGGAGACGGGACGGGACGGGACGGGACGGGACGGGACGGGACGGGACGGGACGGGACGGGACGGGACGGGACGGGACGGGACGGGACGGGACGGGACGGGACGGGACGGGACGGGACGGGACGGGACGGGACGGGACGGGACGGGACGGGACGGGACGGAACGGAACGGAACGGAACGGGACGGGACGGGACGGGACGGGACGGGACGGGACGGGACGGGACGGGACGGGACGGGACCGGATGGCACAGGATGAGACAGTACGGGACGGGACGGGACGGGACGGGACGGGACGGGACGGGACGGGACGGGACGGGACGGGACGGGACGGGACGGGACGGGACGGGACGGGACGGGACGGGACGGGACGGGACGGGACGGGACGGGACGGGACGGGACGGGACGGGACGGGACGGGACGGGACGGGGCGGGACGGGACGGGACGGGACGGGACGGGACGGGACGGGACGGGACGGGACGGGACGGGACGGGACGGGACGGGACGGGACGGGACGGGACGGGACGGGACGGGACGGGGCAGGGCGGGACGGGACGAGGCGGAGATGCGAGGGAAGCGACGGGACAAGAGGGCATGCGATGGGATGCCTATTGCTTTCGAAATGATGTTTAAATTGCATGAGCTGCAAACAACAAAATGTCATACTTTTTCAAAAGATTGTCTTCGTTACTTTATGCCTGTGACGTCACTCATTTCGCTACTTTAGACGGACCGATCTACCCAGATTCTAGCGTTTTGATTTGCTTACAACATTCAACATCCATGGCGGCCCGTACAGATCAAGGGATATAAAGAAACACAAAGGAAACTTGAAAGCCGTAGCGGTGTCACATTGTGTTATTTGGGACAGTTTATGTTTATTTGTTTTCCAAAAGTCACAATACCAAAGGAATAGGTCTTAGGTTCCATTGCATGGCGTTCTAAAGGGTATAGGTATTTATGTTCCCATTTAATTTTAGCACGGAGAGAAATTCCGTGATGTTTCAGTACGTGTATGATTGTGATCATTGCATCAAATATAACTGAGAAGGAGCACTTATTGGCACATGGGCTGTGGAGCATATGCTACATAACGGGTAATCTTGTTGGGAAAATATTACATGCTAGCCATTTTCACGAAGGATTATTGGGCGAATCTTTTTTAAATCTTTTTAAAATGTTTTACAAAGTTTCGATGATATATTCCTGGGAATCACTCCAGGGAAATAATGACATTTTCCTTCAATAATGGAGTTAGCACTTGAAAGCGACAGATGAGGCCAAAATATGATGTAAATTCATCGTATTTTGCATATAAAAATTCCTTCCGAGAGATAATTCATGTTAAACTTGATAAGCGTTCCATACTTTTAACGACCGGTACTTGCAAGTTCTTTTCGGTTTACATCAAACTCCGGGCTTTTCCCGTATTGCTTTTTTTACGCAATGGCGTGGAACATATATTTTGCCTTCCGCTTGTTGTGATTATATGCCCGCCCATCCTTTCCAATTAAAGCCAATGTTTCACCTGTCTGAAAGTTGTAAAATTTACGCTGGTTGTGGTCGAAAATATGAAGTAAGTGATGTTGAAAACGATGGTGATATTTTGTTTATCTCGAAAAGTCACTTAACTTTATACAAATTAGGTTTTTAAATTTGGGTTATAACGTCATTATTGAGCTATAGAGCAAACCTTTACCCTGCCATTTGGCATTACAAGCGTTTCGGACAATTCTGGCGTCTCAAATACAAACATTGCGGAACTGTGTACCGTAGAGCCCCTAATGGCACACATTTTCAGCCTCCATCCCGTTCAAGCCCATTCACCCAAACTCGATTCAATTCGAATTCTTAAGTAATTAACTCTGTCAATGGTGAACCGATTTCCAATTGCAAATTACCAATAGATGCTTAGTGATAGGCCGCATTTGTTGATTGGTGGCTGGTCAGTTTTCATGCAATATAATGATTCAATTTTGACAAAGTTTGTATATTGTTTACGTTGAAGTGCCGCTTAGCTCGAAATATTATTGGCTATAACTTTGTCAATTTTCATGGGATTTCCAATTGAAAATAATGTCCACACTCGTCTTGAAAAGGCACACCTTTTGGTGGGTGGCTAGTACCGGTAGCTGCAATATTGATTTACATCCACCATATACCGGTGAACACATATAAACACATTTGTTGGTGGGCATATCACATTTATTTATCCACATGAACATCAGGTGTATGTGTTCACGCAAGGACACTCCAATTCTACTCATACAAGGCCATAGTGTAAACATTCACACATTTTCAATCGCGACCAATATACTCGCGAGTCGCGACCCAGCGAATGAGGTTGTTAGTGTTGCTTACATATTCTCATTCAAGGATAGAGTTTTGCTGGTATGACGTCACAATTAGTTTTGGTGATGCAAGATTATTGTGACGTCATATGTATCAATATCAATATTTTTCCAATTATGACAAATTGGTACTTTTTCTCGCAAAAACGAATACCAGAAACGTAATCAGGACACTCTTGTTCATAATTCCACGTATATTTCCCAAAGTGTAGCCCCTTTAACCCGAGCCTCGGCCGTCTGAGATGACGTCTGGCCTGGCCGGGATATGCCTTGGATGCTTATACGGTTTTGTAAGGCCCACCCTTTTAATAAACAAAATATGTACTGTAATTAATTGATGCCTGCCTATTTGTGAAATGATTGTAATTGGAACCGAAGATAGTGGAATGGAACCGAAGATAGGATAGGTCCCCGCCCTTTACTCATCCGGGCAAACCCGGGACTGGCCCTCGGCACATTTTCCCGGGCGGGGTGTGCGGGGCGCCGACTCAGTTGGTCGACAGCTCGCACGCCCGACCAGTGACGAGGCGGGCGCTGCTTCGCGAAGATGAACCGTGGTAAAACGCGAGGCGGAGCAGGAGGGTACCTAGCAGTAGGGTACCTAGTAGCAGGAGGGGCCTATGATGTACTGAATGTGTGTTTTAATGTATGCATGTTTGTAGTGGTGAAAAATACACGTTTCGTTTGTGGAAAAAAATCTGCTGAAACCAAGAAAAGGGCTGTGGGGCCTCGGGTGGGTTTGGGGTTGGGTGATGGGGGGGGGGGCGACAGGATCAAATGTCTCTCTCAATTCATTAATATAAATGAAAGCAATATAAATTAGCCCCCTCCCCCCAATACAGTGAAGCGTCTAATAAATAATTGCCCAAGCATGCATATGCGTGCTAAAGAAGACATTGTGTGTTTTTATTAAACCAGGGCCAAGTAGTACTATTTAGTGAGATGGCTTAATTCCATAGGACTGCAGTTGTCTTTCTTTCCGAGAACCGGGCCTACACAACTTGATGGCTAGATTTGCCAATGAAAACGCACTTCTTTCTTTCTCTCGGCGATATTTTCATTCAATATGTGTCGCAAAATCCTACTCATGTAGGCACAAATGTCACCTCTTCAGGTTGGTATTTTGGAACAATTTTGTAGCTCTTGTGGTGAAGTGTTCCCATTTGCACCTTGAAATCCTGAAAGTACTACATTTTACACCTTACACCATCGCTCAAATGTGTGAGCAGCGTTCGCATATACAGTACCAAGTGAAGATTTCATGGTTAGGTTTACGGTAGATATTTCTAAATTACGTCACTATCATATATTTGTTTGTGACATAGGTACGTAATTGTGTCAAGTTCTAAAAAGCAGGTTGAATACATCAAACGATAAGAATCATTAGGCATTCATATTCATTTATCTATCTTTATTTCAGTTATTCCCATGCTGATTGCTTTCTGTCTTTCACAATGACAACTGACCTATTAATACCTAGCTTGCTTATTACCACCAAACCGCAATTTTATCCCAATATTATATTCTTACTAACATATTATAAAATTCTGAGGGACATATTGCCAAAAATCACATGTAAAAGTTGAATAGTTAAGGAATAGATCGTCGGAACTTTTCAAAACAACGTACTTGTGTCAAGCTCTAAAATGCAGGTTGCATACATCAAACGATAAGAATCATCTTGCATTCATGTTCATTTATCTATCTTTATTTCAGTTGTTCCCATGCCGTTTCCTTTCTGTGTTTATAATCATGGCCTATGACCGAACAGATATTATAATTGGGTTCTGTTCCTACCAACCAATCGTGAGTGTTGTTCCGCCAGTAAAATGTGCGAAGCATTTAGATAAGGAGACAAATACTGCCTCACTAACCACCTCGATCCCGTCGTTCCATAAACCTGTGATGCCTTCAACAGTCCCGTTCACCTACTTTGAACGTCGCAATCCAATGCACTTGTTTTAGAGAAGGAAAAAACAGCTCGAAATGCAGCGTATTCTGTCAAAGTTTATATTTTGAATACGTCACAAAACACGATCATGTTCAAATAAATTAATAAATAGACAAGTTTCGATTGAGTAATCACAGCATGTTACTCATTTTACAAGTGGAGTATGAATGACTTAGTTGTAGGCGGGCTTGTAGGCGGGCTTGCCGTAGGCGGACTGAGGCTCGACGTAGCTGGGGTCAACCTCGGGGGTCGGGTACTGGGTGGGCACCGGGGTCGGCAGGATGTCACTGGACGGCTGGTAGCCGTTCTCGTCGGCGACAAAGGCGACCTTGACCTCCTCGCCATATCCGTTGGTGTAGCTCCAAGAGCCCTCCTGGCGGTAGTTGTCCTCCGACTCTCCGTACGCGCTCTTGCCGTAGCCGGGCACGGGCACGCCGGTCTCAGACCTGCACACAGATGGTGGTTAGGTGAGAGGTCGATCGTACTATACATTGTCATGTGAACAGAACAGCACTGATACTTGACGAGGGAAAAAAAACTAGAGCTGATTGTTATTTTATCTATGGCAATTTGGACTGTCATTATTTTGTTATTGAACTCTTTCGCATGCCAACATCAATTTTGGATTGGAAAAAAGAAGTCTGCTCGCATTTGGGTTCGGAAGAGGTATACAAATGGAAACTAGGAATAATGTAATGTTTCCATACGGTAATTAACAGATTAGTAACTTCATTGCCGGTAGAATAGAGTCCCCATGCATTCCTGTCTCCCTGTCCAAAGCTTAAACACATCTTATCTGACTTGAATAGGGAACTCGACGCAATACAAAGGGGCATTAGAAACAATCATTCTTTCAGTTATTCAGGCTAAAAATAGCTGTCTCGATATGGGTTTTGTTATCCAATTCATCGGTATACTAAAACATCGTATTTCTATATTATTTCTGGAATGAAGTGATACAATAGCGTGCTATGGTGAGAAATGTTGGACATGAGCTTCAGCGTCAAATTTACCAACTGAATGGCAACACAAAATGTGCACATTTGCATGTAAATGGCACTGACCTGTAGATGCCGTTCTCAGTGGAGAACTTGGAGCTGTAGGTGCCATCTCCAGGGTGGACATCCTCCTGATCCAGGATAGCGATCTGCTTGTAGCTGGCGTGACCGTGGGCCGGGGCCGGGGCGTAGCTGGGCTGGTGCTGGTAGACCGGGGCCGGGGCGTAGGTCGGTTTGGGAGCGTAGGTCGGGGCCGGTGCGTAGGTCGGGGCGACGTAGGCAGGCCGGGGCCTGTAGGAAGGCCTGTCGGCGACCGCCACCAGGGCCAGGGCAGCAACGATGAACTGGAACATCAAGGAATAACAGTCAACAGATTAACAACAGCAGTATAACATTTCCAGATAACTGATCGCAGTTATGATTCTGCCTTATGAAAGCACCTCCACCAGTCGCCACCAAACCGAACTGGATTGCTCAGCTGACCACTGCCTCTGCGTTACTCACCAGCTTCATGTTGTCGGGAGTGGGATCGGTGTGGAACTGATGCTCACCTACGGTCGGTGTCAGCTTAAGTAGCTGGCGGTGTGGGCGGGGGCCGGTGCCCTGCGGCCGACCACGCCCCCCGAGTCTGACCGTGACGGCTGACGCCGCCGTAGTAGCGGCGAGAGCCTGTTCCCTCCGCGGGTCGCCTCGCCCGTGAGACGGAGGCACGGGATCAGGGCGGGGTCGCTCTTGACCAAAACGGGACAAGTAGACAAAGTGACTGGACGGGATGGGACGATGTGGAGATGCAAGGGACGGGACGGGACAGGAGGGATGAAACGGGACAGGAGGACTTGGGACGGGACGGGACAGGAGGGATGAAACGGGACAGGAGGGCTTGGGACGGGACGGGACAGGAGGGATGAAGCGGGGCAAGAGGGCTTGGGACGGGACGGGACAGGAGGGCTTGGGACGGGACGGGACAGGAGGGATGAAACGGGACAGGAGGGCTTGGGATGGGACATGGGGGATGGGACGGGAGAGGAGGCTTGGGACTGGACGGGACAGGAGGGATGAAACGGGAAAGGAGGCTTGGGACGGGACATGAGGGATGGGACGGGACAGGACGGCTTGGGACGGGACAGGATGAGAAAGGACGGGACAGGACGGGACGGGACAGGACGGGACAGGGCGGGACAGGATGGGACAGGAAAGGACAGGACAGGACGGGCAGAACGGGACAGGACGGAACTGGACGGTACAGGACGGGACAGGACGGGACAGGACGGGACAGGACGGGACAGGATGGGACAGGACGGGACAGTACGGGACAGGACGGGACAGGACGGGACAGGATGGGACAGGACGGGACAGGACGGGACATGACGGGACAGGACGGGACAGGACGGGACAGGACGGGACAGGACGGGACAGGACGGGGCAGGACGGGACAGGACGGGACAGGACGAAACGGGACGGGACGGGATGGGACAGGACGGGACGGGACGGGACGGGACGGGACGGGACGGGACGGGACGGGACGGGACGGGACGGGACGGGACGGGACGGGACGGGACGGGACGGGACAGGAGGGATGAAACGGGACAGGAGGACTTGGGACGGGACGGGACAGGAGGGATGAAACGGGACAGGAGGGCTTGGGACGGGACGGGACAGGAGGGATGAAGCGGGGCAAGAGGGCTTGGGACGGGACGGGACAGGAGGGCTTGGGACGGGACGGGACAGGAGGGATGAAACGGGACAGGAGGGCTTGGGATGGGACATGGGGGATGGGACGGGAGAGGAGGCTTGGGACTGGACGGGACAGGAGGGATGAAACGGGAAAGGAGGCTTGGGACGGGACATGAGGGATGGGACGGGACAGGACGGCTTGGGACGGGACAGGATGAGAAAGGACGGGACAGGACGGGACGGGACAGGACGGGACAGGGCGGGACAGGATGGGACAGGAAAGGACAGGACAGGACGGGCAGAACGGGACAGGACGGAACTGGACGGTACAGGACGGGACAGGACGGGACAGGACGGGACAGGACGGGACAGGATGGGACAGGACGGGACAGTACGGGACAGTACGGGACAGGACGGGACAGGACGGGACAGGATGGGACAGGACGGGACAGGACGGGACATGACGGGGCAGGACGGGACAGGACGGGACAGGACGAAACGGGACGGGACGGGATGGGACAGGACGGGACGGGACGGGACGGGACGGGACGGGACGGGACGGGACGGGACGGGACGGGACGGGACGGGACGGGACAGTACCGGAAGGGACGGGACGGGACGGGAATGTACATGACGGGACAGGACAGGATGGGACGGGAAGGGACGGGACAGGACGGAACCGGACGGGACCGGACGGGACCGGACGGGACCGGACGGGACCGGACGGGACCGGACGGGACCGGACGGGACCGGACGGGACCGGACGGGACTGGACGGGTCGGGACAGGACGGGACAGGATGGGACAGGATGGGACAGGACGGGACAGGACGGGACAGGACGGGACAGGACGGGACAGGACGGGACAGGACGGGACAGGACGGGGCAGGACGGGACAGGACGGGACAGGACGAAACGGGACGGGACGAGACGAGACGAGACGAGACGAGACGAGACGAGACGAGACGAGACGAGACGAGACGAGACGAGACGAGACGAGACGAGACGAGACGAGACGAGACGAGACGAGACGAGACGGGACGGGACGGGACGGGACGGGACGGGACGGGACGGGACGGGACGGGACGGGACGGGACGGGACGGGACGGGACGGGACGGGACGGGACGGGACGGGACGGGACGGGACGGGACGGGACGGGACGGGACGGGACGGGACAGGACGGCACAGGACGGGACAGGACGGGACGGGACGGGACGGGACGGGACGGGACGGGACGGGACGGGACGGGACGGGACGGGACGGGACGGGACGGGACGGGACGGGACGGGACGGGATGGAACGGGACGGGACCGGATGGCACAGGATGAGACAGTACGGGACGGGACGGGACGGGACGGGACGGGACGGGACGGGACGGGACGGGACAGGATGGCACAGGACGGCACAGGACGGGACGGGACGGGACGGGACGGGACGGGACGGGACGGGACGGGACGGGACGGGACGGGACGGGACGGGACGGGACGGGACGGGACGGGACGGGACGGGACGGGACGGGACAGGATGGCACAGGACGGGACAGGACGGGACGGGACGGGACGGGACGGGACGGGACGGGACGGGACGGGACGGGACGGGACGGGACGGGACGGGACGGGACGGGACGGGACGGGACGGGAGGGGAGGGGAGGGGAGGGGACGGGACGGGACGGGACGGGACGGGACGGGACGGGACGGGACGGGACGGGACGGGACGGGACGGGACGGGACGGGACGGGACGGGACGGGACGGGACGGGACGGGACGGGACGGGACGGGACGGGACGGAACGGAACGGGACGGGACGGGACGGGACGGGACGGGACGGGACGGGACGGGACGGGACGGGACGGGACGGGACGGGACGGGACGGGACGGGACGGGACGGGACCGGATGGCACAGGATGAGACAGTACGGGACGGGACGGGACGGGACGGGACGGGACGGGACGGGACGGGACGGGACGGGACGGGACGGGACGGGACGGGACGGGACGGGACGGGACGGGACGGGACGGGATTGGACGGGACGGGACGGGACGGGACGGGACGGGACGGGACGGGACGGGACGGGACGGGACGGGACGGGACGGGACGGGACGGGACGGGACGGGACGGGACGGGACGGGACGGGACGGGGCAGGGCGGGACGGGACGAGGCGGAGATGCGAGGGAAGCGACGGGACAAGAGGGCATGCGATGGGATGCCTATTGCTTTCGAAATGATGTTTAAATTGCATGAGCTGCAAACAACAAAATGTCATACTTTTTCAAAAGATTGTCTTCGTTACTTTATGCCTGTGACGTCACTCATTTCGCTACTTTAGACGGACCGATCTACCCAGATTCTAGCGTTTTGATTTGCTTACAACATTCAACATCCATGGCGGCCCGTACAGATCAAGGGATATAAAGAAACACAAAGGAAACTTGAAAGCCGTAGCGGTGTCACATTGTGTTATTTGGGACAGTTTATGTTTATTTGTTTTCCAAAAGTCACAATACCAAAGGAATAGGTCTTAGGTTCCATTGCATGGCGTTCTAAAGGGTATAGGTATTTATGTTCCCATTTAATTTTAGCACGGAGAGAAATTCCGTGATGTTTCAGTACGTGTATGATTGTGATCATTGCATCAAATATAACTGAGAAGGAGCACTTATTGGCACATGGGCTGTGGAGCATATGCTACATAACGGGTAATCTTGTTGGGAAAATATTACATGCTAGCTATTTTCACGAAGGATTATTGGGCGAATCTTTTTTAAATCTTTTTAAAATGTTTTACAAAGTTTCGATGATATATTCCTGGGAATCACTCCAGGGAAATAATGACATTTTCCTTCAATAATGGAGTTAGCACTTGAAAGCGACAGATGAGGCCAAAATATGATGTAAATTCATCGTATTTTGCATATAAAAATTCCTTCCGAGAGATAATTCATGTTAAACTTGATAAGCGTTCCATACTTTTAACGACCGGTACTTGCAAGTTCTTTTCGGTTTACATCAAACTCCGGGCTTTTCCCGTATTGCTTTTTTTACGCAATGGCGTGGAATATATATTTTGCCTTCCGCTTGTTGTGATTATATGCCCGCCCATCCTTTCCAATTAAAGCCAATGTTTCACCTGTCTGAAAGTTGTAAAATTTACGCTGGTTGTGGTCGAAAATATGAAGTAAGTGATGTTGAAAACGATGGTGATATTTTGTATATCTCGAAAAGTCACTTAACTTTATACAAATTAGGTTTTTAAATTTGGGTTATAACGTCATTATTGAGCTATAGAGCAAACCTTTACCCTGCCATTTGGCATTACAAGCGTTTCGGACAATTCTGGCGTCTCAAATACAAACATTGCGGAACTGTGTACCGTAGAGCCCCTAATGGCACACATTTTCAGCCTCCATCCCGTTCAAGCCCATTCACCCAAACTCGATTCAATTCGAATTCTTAAGTAATTAACTCTGTCAATGGTGAACCGATTTCCAATTGAAAATTACCAATAGATGCTTAGTGATAGGCCGCATTTGTTGATTGGTGGCTGGTCAGTTTTCATGCAATATAATGATTCAATTTTGACAAAGTTTGTATATTGTTTACGTTGAAGTGCCGCTTAGCTCGAAATATTATTGGCTATAACTTTGTCAATTTTCATGGGATTTCCAATTGAAAATAATGTCCACACTCGTCTTGAAAAGGCACACCTTTTGGTGGGTGGCTAGTACCGGTAGCTGCAATATTGATTTACATCCACCATATACCGGTGAACACATATAAACACATTTGTTGGTGGGCATATCACATTTATTTATCCACATGAACATCAGGTGTATGTGTTCACGCAAGGACACTCCAATTCTACTCATACAAGGCCATAGTGTAAACATTCACACATTTTCAATCGCGACCAATATACTCGCGAGTCGCGACCCAGCGAATGAGGTTGTTAGTGTTGCTTACATATTCTCATTCAAGGATAGAGTTTTGCTGGTATGACGTCACAATTAGTTTTGGTGATGCAAGATTATTGTGACGTCATATGTATCAATATCAATATTTTTCCAATTATGACAAATTGGTACTTTTTCTCGCAAAAACGAATACCAGAAACGTAATCAGGACACTCTTGTTCATAATTCCACGTATATTTCCCAAAGTGTAGCCCCTTTAACCCGAGCCTCGGCCGTCTGAGATGACGTCTGGCCTGGCCGGGATATGCCTTGGATGCTTATACGGTTTTGTAAGGCCCACCCTTTTAATAAACAAAATATGTACTGTAATTAATTGATGCCTGCCTATTTGTGAAATGATTGTAATTGGAACCGAAGATAGGATAGGTCCCCGCCCTTTACTCATCCGGGCAAACCCGGGACTGGCCCTCGGCACATTTTCCCGGGCGGGGTGTGCGGGGCGCCGACTCAGTTGGTCGACAGCTCGCACGCCCGACCAGTGACGAGGCGGGCGCTGCTTCGCGAAGATGAACCGTGGTAAAACGCGAGGCGGAGCAGGAGGGTACCTAGCAGTAGGGTACCTAGTAGCAGGAGGGGCCTATGATGTACTGAATGTGTGTTTTAATGTATGCATGTTTGTAGTGGTGAAAAATACACGTTTCGTTTGTGGAAAAAAATCTGCTGAAACCAAGAAAAGGGCTGTGGGGCCTCGGGTGGGTTTGGGGTTGGGTGATGGGGGGGGGGGGGGGCGACAGGATCAAATGTCTCTCTCAATTCATTAATATAAATGAAAGCAATATAAATTAGCCCCCTCCCTCCCCAATACAGTGAAGCGTCTAATAAATAATTGCCCAAGCATGCATATGCGTGCTAAAGAAGACATTGTGTGTTTTTATTAAACCAGGGCTAAGTAGTACTATTTAGTGAGATGGCTTAATTCCATAGGACTGCAGTTGTCTTTCTTTCCGAGAACCGGGCCTACACAACTTGATGGCTAGATTTGCCAATGAAAACGCACTTCTTTCTTTCTCTCGGCGATATTTTCATTCAATATGTGTCGCAAAATCCTACTCATGTAGGCACAAATGTCACCTCTTCAGGTTGGTATTTTGGAACAATTTTGTAGCTCTTGTGGTGAAGTGTTCCCATTTGCACCTTGAAATCCTGAAAGTACTACATTTTACACCTTACACCATCGCTCAAATGTGTGAGCAGCGTTCGCATATACAGTACCAAGTGAAGATTTCATGGTTAGGTTTACGGTAGATATTTCTAAATTACGTCACTATCATATATTTGTTTGTGACATAGGTACGTAATTGTGTCAAGTTCTAAAAAGCAGGTTGAATACATCAAACGATAAGAATCATTAGGCATTCATATTCATTTATCTATCTTTATTTCAGTTATTCCCATGCTGATTGCTTTCTGTCTTTCACAATGACAACTGACCTATTAATACCTAGCTTGCTTATTACCACCAAACCGCAATTTTATCCCAATATTATATTCTTACTAACATATTATAAAATTCTGAGGGACATATTTTTTAGCCAAAAATCACATGTAAAAGTTGAATAGTTAAGGAATAGATCGTCGGAACTTTTCAAAACAACGTACTTGTGTCAAGCTCTAAAATGCAGGTTGCATACATCAAACGATAAGAATCATCTTGCATTCATGTTCATTTATCTATCTTTATTTCAGTTGTTCCCATGCCGTTTCCTTTCTGTGTTTATAATCATGGCCTATGACCGAACAGATATTATACTTGGGTTCTGTTCCTACCAACCAATCGTGAGTGTTGTTCCGCCAGTAAAATGTGCGAAGCATTTAGATAAGGAGACAAATACTGCCTCACTAACCACCTCGATCCCGTCGTTCCATAAACCTGTGATGCCTTCAACAGTCCCGTTCACCTACTTTGAACGTCGCAATCCAATGCACTTGTTTTAGAGAAGGAAAAAACAGCTCGAAATGCAGCGTATTCTGTCAAAGTTTATATTTTGAATACGTCACAAAACACGATCATGTTCAAATAAATTAATAAATAGACAAGTTTCGATTGAGTAATCACAGCATGTTACTCATTTTACAAGTGGAGTATGAATGACTTAGTTGTAGGCGGGCTTGTAGGCGGGCTTGCCGTAGGCGGACTGAGGCTCGACGTAGCTGGGGTCAACCTCGGGGGTCGGGTACTGGGTGGGCACCGGGGTCGGCAGGATGTCACTGGACGGCTGGTAGCCGTTCTCGTCGGCGACAAAGGCGACCTTGACCTCCTCGCCATATCCGTTGGTGTAGCTCCAAGAGCCCTCCTGGCGGTAGTTGTCCTCCGACTCTCCGTACGCGCTCTTGCCGTAGCCGGGCACGGGCACGCCGGTCTCAGACCTGCACACAGATGGTGGTTAGGTGAGAGGTCGATCGTACTATTCATTGTCATGTGAACAGAACAGCACTGATACTTGACGAGGGAAAAAAAACTAGAGCTGATTGTTATTTTATCTATGGCAATTTGGACTGTCATTATTTTGTTATTGAACTCTTTCGCATGCCAACATCAATTTTGGATTGGAAAAAAGAAGTCTGCTCGCATTTGGGTTCGGAAGAGGTATACAAATGGAAACTAGGAATAATGTAATGTTTCCATACGGTAATTAACAGATTAGTAACTTCATTGCCGGTAGAATAGAGTCCCCATGCATTCCTATCTCCCTGTCCAAAGCTTAAACACATCTTATCTGACTTGAATAGGGAACTCGACGCAATACAAAGGGGCATTAGAAACAATCATTCTTTCAGTTATTCAGGCTAAAAATAGCTGTCTCGATATGGGTTTTGTTATCCAATTCATCGGTATACTAAAACATCGTATTTCTATATTATTTCTGGAATGAAGTGATACAATAGCGTGATATGGTGAAAAATGTTGGACATGAGCTTCAGCGTCAAATTTACCAACTGAATGGCAACACAAAATGTGCACATTTGCATGTAAATGGCACTGACCTGTAGATGCCGTTCTCAGTGGAGAACTTGGAGCTGTAGGTGCCATCTCCAGGGTGGACATCCTCCTGATCCAGGATAGCGATCTGCTTGTAGCTGGCGTGACCGTGGGCCGGGGCCGGGGCGTAGCTGGGCTGGTGCTGGTAGACCGGGGCCGGGGCGTAGGTCGGTTTGGGAGCGTAGGTCGGGGCCGGTGCGTAGGTCGGGGCGACGTAGGCAGGCCGGGGCCTGTAGGAAGGCCTGTCGGCGACCGCCACCAGGGCCAGGGCAGCAACGATGAACTGGAACATCAAGGAATAACAGTCAACAGATTAACAACAGCAGTATAACATTTCCAGATAACTGATCGCAGTTATGATTCTGCCTTATGAAAGCACCTCCACCAGTCGCCACCAAACCGAACTGGATTGCTCAGCTGACCACTGCCTCTGCGTTACTCACCAGCTTCATGTTGTCGGGAGTGGGATCGGTGTGGAACTGATGCTCACCTACGGTCGGTGTCAGCTTAAGTAGCTGGCGGTGTGGGCGGGGGCCGGTGCCCTGCGGCCGACCACGCCCCCCGAGTCTGACCGTGACGGCTGACGCCGCCGTAGTAGCGGCGAGAGCCTGTTCCCTCCGCGGGTCGCCTCGCCCGTGAGACGGAGGCACGGGATCAGGGCGGGGTCGCTCTTGACCAAAACGGGACAAGTAGACAAAGTGACTGGACGGGATGGGACGATGTGGAGATGCAAGGGACGGGACGGGACAGGAGGGATGAAACGGGACAGGAGGACTTGGGACGGGACGGGACAGGAGGGATGAAACGGGACAGGAGGGCTTGGGACGGGACGGGACAGGAGGGATGAAGCGGGGCAAGAGGGCTTGGGACGGGACGGGACAGGAGGGCTTGGGACGGGACGGGACAGGAGGGATGAAACGGGACAGGAGGGCTTGGGACGGGACATGGGGGATGGGACGGGAGAGGAGGCTTGGGACTGGACGGGACAGGAGGGATGAAACGGGAAAGGAGGCTTGGGACGGGACATGAGGGATGGGACGGGACAGGACGGCTTGGGACGGGACAGGATGAGAAAGGACGGGACAGGACGGGACGGGACAGGACGGGGCAGGGCGGGACAGGATGGGACAGGAAAGGACAGGACAGGACGGGCAGAACGGGACAGGACGGGACAGGACGGAACTGGACGGTACAGGACGGGACAGGACGGGACAGGACGGGACAGGACGGGACAGGATGGGACAGGACGGGACAGTACGGGACAGGACGGGACAGGACGGGACAGGATGGGACAGGATGGGACAGGACGGGACAGGACGGGACATGACGGGACAGGACGGGACAGGACGGGACAGGACGGGACAGGACGGGGCAGGACGGGACAGGACGGGACAGGACGAAACGGGACGGGACGGGACGGGACGGGACGGGACGGGACGGGACGGGACGGGACGGGACGGGACGGGACGGGACGGGACGGGACGGGACGGGACAGTACCGGAAGGGACGGGACGGGACGGGAATGTACATGACGGGACAGGACAGGATGGGACGGGAAGGGACGGGACAGGACGGAACCGGACGGGACCGGACGGGACCGGACGGGACCGGACGGGACCGGACGGGACCGGACGGGACCGGACGGGACCGGACGGGACCGGACGGGACCGGACGGGACCGGACGGGACCGGACGGGACCGGACGGGACTGGACGGGTCGGGACAGGACGGGACAGGATGGGACAGGATGGGACAGGACGGGACAGGACGGGACAGGACGGGACATGACGGGACAGGACGGGACAGGACGGGGCAGGACGGGACAGGACGGGACAGGACGAAACGGGACGGGACGAGACGAGACGAGACGAGACGAGACGAGACGAGACGAGACGAGACGAGACGAGACGAGACGAGACGAGACGAGACGAGACGAGACGAGACGGGACGGAACGGGACGGGACGGGACGGGACGGGACGGGACGGGACGGGACGGGACGGGACGGGACGGGACGGGACGGGACGGGACGGGATGGGATGGGACGGGACGGGACGGGACGGGACGGGACGGGACGGGACGGGACGGGACGGGACGGGACGGGACGGGACCGGACGGGACACGGGACGGGACGAGACGAGACGAGACGAGACGAGACGAGACGAGACGAGACGAGACGAGACGAGACGAGACGAGACGAGACGAGACGAGACGAGACGAGACGAGACGAGACGAGACGGGACGGGACGGGACGGGACGGGACGGGACGGGACGGGACGGGACGGGACGGGACGGGGCGGGACAGGATGGCACAGGATGGCACAGGACGGGACAGGACGGGACAGGACAGGACGGGACAGGACAGGACAGGACGGGACGGGACGGGACGGGACGGGACGGGACGGGACGGGACGGGACGGGACGGGACGGGACGGGACGGGACGGGACGGGACGGGACGGGACGGGACGGGACGGGACAGGGCAGGATGGGACAGGAAGGGACCGGAAGGGACGGGACAGGACGGAACCGGACGTGACCGGACGGGACCGGACGGTACTTGGCTGGACGGGACAGGACGGGACAGGGCGGGATAGGGCCGGACAGGACGGGACAGAATGGGACAGGACGGGACAGGACGGGATAGGACAGGACAGGACAGGACAGGACAGGACAGGACAGGACAGGACAGGACAGGACAGGACAGGACAGGACAGGACAGGACGGGACGGGACGGGACAGGACGGGAAAGGACGGGACCGAACGGGACAGGACGGGGCAGGACGGGGCAGGACGGGGCAGGACGGGGCAGGACGGGACTGGACGGGACCGGACGGGACGGGACAGGACAGAACGGGACAGGACGGGACAGGACGGGACAGGACGGGACAGGACGGGACAGGACGGGACAGGTGACCGGACGGGACGGGACAGGACAGGACGGGACAGGACGGGACAGGACGGGACAGGACGGGACAGGACGGGACAGGACGGGACAGGACGGGACGGGACGGGGCGGGGCGGGGCGGGGCGGGGCGGGGCGGGGCGGGACGGGACGGGACGGGACGGGACGGGACGGGACGGGGCGGGGCGGGGCGGGGCGGGGCGGGGCGGGGCGGGGCGGGACGGGACGGGACGGGACGGGACGGGACGGGACGGGACGGGACGGGACGGGACGGGACGGGACGGGACGGGACGGGACGGGACGGGACGGGACGGGACTGGACTGGACGGGACGGGACGGGACGGGACGGGACGGGACGGGACGGGACGGGACGGGACGGGACGGGACAGGATGGCACAGGACGGGACGGGACGGGACGGGACGGAACGGAACGGAACGGAACGGAACGGACGGGACGGGACGGGACGGGACGGGACGGGACGGGACGGGACGGGACGGGACGGGACGGGACGGGACGGGACGGGACAGGGCGGGACAGGACGGCACAGGACGGGACAGGACGGGACGGGACGGGACGGGACGGGACGGGACGGGACGGGACGGGACGGGACGGGACGGGACGGGACGGGACCGGATGGCACAGGATGAGACAGTACGGGACGGGACGGGACGGGACGGGACGGGACGAGACGAGACGAGACGAGACGAGACGAGACGAGACGAGACGAGACGAGACGAGACGACGAGACGAGACGAGACGAGACGAGACGAGACGAGACGAGACGAGACGAGACGAGACGAGACGAGACGAGACGAGACGAGACGAGACGAGACGAGACGAGACGAGACGAGACGAGACGAGACGAGACGGGACGGGACGGGACGGGACGGGACGGGACGGGACGGGACGGGACGGGACGGGACGGGACGGGACGGGACGGGACGGGACGGGACGGGAGAGGATGGCACAGGATGGGACAAGACGGGACAGGACGGGACAGGACGGGACGGGACGGGACGGGACGGGACGGGACGGGACGGGACGGGACGGGACGGGACGGGACGGGACGGGACGGGACGGGACGGGACGGGACGGGACGGGACGGGACGGGACGGGACAGGGCAGGATGGGACAGGAAGGGACCGGAAGGGACGGGACAGGACGGAACCGGACGTGACCGGACGGGACCGGACGGTACCTGGCTGGACGGGACAGGACGGGACAGGGCGGGATAGGGCCGGACAGGACGGGACAGAATGGGACAGGACGGGACAGGACGGGATAGGACAGGACAGGACAGGACAGGACAGGACAGGACAGGACAGGACAGGACAGGACAGGACAGGACAGGACAGAACAGAACAGGACAGGACAGGACAGGACAGGACAGGACGGGACGGGACGGGACAGGACGGGAAAGGACGGGACCGAACGGGACAGGACGGGGCAGGACGGGGCAGGACGGGGCAGGACGGGGCAGGACGGGACTGGACGGGACCGGACGGGACGGGACAGGACATAACGGGACAGGACGGGACAGGACGGGACAGGACGGGACAGGACGGGACAGGACGGGACAGGACGGGACAGGACGGGACAGGACGGGACAGGTGACCGGACGGGACGGGACAGGACAGGACGGGACAGGACGGGACAGGACGGGACAGGACGGGACAGGACGGGACAGGACGGGACAGGACGGGAGAGGACGGGACGGGACGGGACGGGACGGGACGGGGTGGGGCGGGGCGGGGCGGGGCGGGGCGGGGAGGGGCGGGGCGGGGCGGGACGGGACGGGACGGGACGGGACGGGACGGGACGGGACGGGGCGGGACGGGGCGGGGCGGGGCGGGGCGGGGCGGGGCGGGACGGGACGGGACGGGACGGGACGGGACGGGACGGGACGGGACGGGACGGGACGGGACGCGGGACGGGACGAGACGAGACGAGACGAGACGGGACGGGACGGGACGGGACGGGACGGGACGGGACGGGACGGGACGGACGGGACGGGACGGGACGGGACGGGACGGGACGGGACGGGACGGGACAGGATGGCACAGGATGGCACAGGACGGGACAGGACGGGACAGGACAGGACGGGACAGGACGGGACAGGACGGGACGGGACGGGACGGGACGGGACGGGACGGGACGGGACGGGACGGGACGGGACGGGACGGGACGGGACGGGACGGGACGGGACGGGACGGGACGGGACGGGACGGGACAGGGCAGGATGGGACAGGAAGGGACCGGAAGGGACGGGACAGGACGGAACCGGACGTGACCGGACGGGACCGGGACGGGACGGGCGGAGACCGGGCACGGGACGGGACGGGACGGGACGGGACGGGACGGGACGGGACGGGACGGGACGGGACGGGACGGGACGGGACGGGACGGGACAGGGCAGGATGGGACAGGAAGGGACCGGAAGGGACGGGACAGGACGGAACCGGACGTGACCGGACGGGACCGGACGGTACTTGGCTGGAGACAGGACAGGACAGGACAGGACAGGACGGGACGGGACTGGGACAGGACGGAAAGGACGGGACCGAACGGTACAGGACGGGGAGGACGGGGCGGACGGGGCAGGACGGGGCAGGACGGGACTGGACGGACCGGACGGGACGGGACAGCGGGACAGAACGGGACAGGACGAGGACAGACTGGACAGGACGGGTACAGGACGGGACAGGGACGGGACAGGACGGGACAGGACGGGACGGACGGGACAGTGACACGGATCGGGACAGGACCGGGACAGGACGGGACAGGACGGGACAGGACGGGACAGGACGGGACAGGACGGGACGGGACGGGACGGGACGGGGCGGGCCGGGGCGGGGCGGGGCGGGGCGGGGCGGGGCGGGGCGGGACGGGACGGGGACGGGACGGGGGACGGGGGCGGGGCGGGGCGGGGGCGGGGCGGGGGCGGGGCGGGGTCAGGGGCGGGGGCGGGACGGGACGGGACGGGACGGGACGGGACGGGACGGACGGACGGGACGGGACGGGACGGGACGGGACGGGGACGGACGGGACGGGACGGGACGGGACGGACGGACAGGATGGCACAGGACGGGACGGGACGGGACGGGACGGAACGGAACGGAACGGAACGGGACGGGACGGGACGGGACGAGGAACGGGACACGGGACGGGACGGGACGGACGGGACGGACGGGACGGGACGGGACGGGACGGACGGGACGGGACAGGGCGTGACAGGGACGGGCACAGGACGGACAGGACGGGACGGGACGGGGACGGGACGGGACGGGACGGGACGGGGAACGGGACGGGACGGGACGGGACGGGACGGGACGGACGACGGACGGGACGGGACGGGGACGGATGGCACAGGATGAGACAGTACGGGACGGGGAGCGGCGACGGACGGGACGAAGACGAGACGAGACGAGACGAGACGAGACGAGACGAGACGAGACGAGACGAGACGAGACGAGACGAGACGAGACGAGACGAGACAGAGACGAGACGAGACGAGTACGAGACGAGACGAGACGAGGACGGGACGGGACGGGACAGGGACGGGACGGGACGGGACGGACGGGACGGGACGGGACGGGACGGGACGGGACGGGACGACGGGAGAGGATGGCACAGGATGGGACAAGACGGGACAGGACGGGACAGGACGGGACGGGATGGGACGGGATGGGACGGACGGGACGGGACGGGACGGGACGGGACGGGACGGGACGGACGGGACGGACGGGACTGGGACGGGACGGGACGGGACAGAGGCAGGATGGGACAGGAAGGGACCGGAAGGGACGGACAGGACGGTGACCGACGGTGACGCTGACGGGACCGGACGGTACTTGGCTGGACGGGACAGGACGGGACAGGGCGGGATAGGCCGGACAGGACGGGACAGAATGGGACAGGACGGGGACAGGACGGATAGGACAGGACAGGACAGGGACAGGACAGGACAGGACAGGAGCAGGAAAGGACAGGACAGGACAAGGACAGAACAGAACAGGACAGGACAGGACAGGACAGGACAGGACAGGACGGGACGGACGGGACTGGACGGGAGAGGACGGGACCGAACGGGACAGGACGGGGCAGGACGGGGCAGGACGGGGCAGGACGGGGGCAGGGACGGGACTGGACGGGACCGGACGGGACGGGACAGGACATAACGGGACAGGAACGGGACAGGACGGGACAGGACGGGACAGGACGGGACAGGACGGGACAGGACGGGACAAGGACGGGACAGGTGACCGGACGGGACGGGACAACGGGGACAGGTACGGGACAGGACGGACAGGACGGGACAGGACGGGACAGGACGGGACAGGACGGACAGGACGGGACAGGACTGGGACGGGACGGGAGGGGACGGCGGCTGACGGGGTGCGTGGGCGGGCGGGGGAGCGGGGGCCGGGGGCGGGGAGGGGCGGGGGCGGGACGGGGACGGGACGGGACGGGACGGGACGGGACGGGACGGGGCGTGACGGGGCGGGGCGGGGCGGGGGCGGGGCGGGGCGGGACGGGGACGGGACGGGACCGGGACGGGACGGGACGGGACGGGACGAGGGACGGTGACGGACGGACGGGACGGGACGGGACGGGACGGGACAGGGACGGGACGGGACGCGGGACGGGACGGGACGAGACGGGACGGGACGGGACGGGACGGGACGGGACGGGACGGGACGGACGGGACGGGACGGTACGGGACGGACGGACGGGACGGACGGGACGGACGGACGGGACGGGGACGGGAACGGACGGACGGGACGGGACGGGACGGACGGGACGGGACGGACGGGGACTGGACTGGACTGGACTGGGACTGGACTGGACGTCTGTGCCCAGGCCGGCCAGGCCAGACGGAAAAATATTGATATTGATACATATGACGTCACATCTTGCATCACCAAAACTAATTTGTGACGTCATACCAGCAAAACTCTATCCTTGAATGAGAATATGTAAGCAACACTAACAACCTCATGTCGCTGGGTCGCGACTCGCGAGTATATTTGGTCGCGATTGAAAATGTGTGAATGTTTACACATGGCCTTTGTATGAGTAGAATTGGAGTGTCCTTGCGTGAACACATACACTGATGTTCAATGTGGATAAATAAATGTGATATGCCCACCAACAAATGTGTTTATATGTGTTCACCGGTATAAGGGGCGGATGTAAATAAATATTGCTGGCTACCGTACTAGCCACCCACCAAAAGGTGTGCCTTTTCAAGACGAGTGTGGACAGTATTTTCAATTGGAAATCCCATGAAAATTGACAAAGTTATAGCCAATAATATTTCGAGCTAGAGCGGCCACTTCATCGTAAACAAAAATCAAACTTTGTCAAAATTTAATCATTATATTGCATGAAAACTGACCATGCCACCAATCACAAATGCGGCCCTATCACAAAGCATCTATTGGTAATTTTCAATTGGAAATCGGTCTCACCTTGACAGAGTTAATTACTTAAGAATTCGAATTGAATCGAGTTTGTGAGAATGGGCTTGAGAACGGATGGAGGCTGAAAATGTGTGCCATTAGGGGGCTCTACGGTACACAGTTCCGCAATGTTTGTATTTGAGACGCCAGAATTGTCCGAATACGCTTGTAATGCCAAATGGCAGGGTAAAGGTTTGCTCTATAAGCTCAATAATGACGTTATACACCCAAATTTAAAAACCTAATCTTGTATAAAGTTAAGTGACTTTTCGTGATAAAAAAAATATCACCATCGTTTTTCAACATCACTTACTTTCATATTTTCGACCACAACCAGCGTAAATTTTACAACTTTCAGACAGGGTGAAACGATTGGCTTTTAATTGGAAATGGATGGGCGGGCATATAATCACATCAGCGGAAGGCAAAATATATATTCCCCCGCCATTGCGTAAAAAAGCAATACGGGAAAAGCCCGGAGTTTGATGTAAACCGAAAAGAGCTTGCAAGTACCGGTCGTTTAAAGTATGAGAACCGCTTATCAGTCCTTAACATGAATTATCTTCGAAGGAATTTTTATATGCAAAATACGATGAATTTACATCATATTTGGGCCTCATCTGTCGCTGTCAAGTGCTACACACCATTATTGAAGGAAAATGTCATTATTTCCCTGGAGTGATTCCAGGAATATATCATCGAACTTTGTAAAACATTTTAAAAAGATTTAAAAAAGATTCGCCCAATAATCCTTCGTGAAAATGGCTAGCATGTAATATTTTCCCAATAAGATTACCCGTTATGTAGCATATGCCTCCACAGCCCATGTGCCAATAAGTGCTCCTTCTCAGGTTATATTTGATGCAAATTTCACAATCATACACGTACTGAAACATAACGAATTTCTCTCCGTGCTAAAATTAAATGGGAACATAAATACCTATAACCCTTTAGAACGCCATGCAATGGAACCTAAGACCTATTCTTTGGTATTGTGACTTTTGGAAAACAAATAAACATCAACTGTCCCAAAATAACACAATGTGACACCGCTACGGCTTTTCAAGTTTCCTTTGTGTTTCTTTATATGCCTTGATCTGTACCGGGCCGCCATTGATGTTGAATGTTGTAAGCAAATCAAAACGCTAGATACTGGTAGATCGGTCCGTCTAGAGTAGCGAAATGAGTGACGTCACAGGCATAAAGTAACAAAGACAATCTTTTGCAAAAGTATGACATTTGTTGTTTGCAGCTCATGCAATTTAAACATCATTTCACAAAGCAATAAGCATCCCATCGCATGCCCTTCTTGTCCGTCGCTTCCCTCGCATCTCCGCCTCGTCCCGTCCGTCCCGTCCGTCCCGTCTCCCGTCCCGTCCCGTCCCGTCCCCGTCTCCCGTCCCGTCCCGTCCCCCGTACTGTCTCATCTGTGGCGATCCGCTCCGTCCCGTCCGTCTCCGTCCCGTCCCGGTCGCCAGCGTCCGGATCCTCCCGTCCCGTCCGTCCCGTCCCGTCCCGTCCCGTCCCGTCCGTCCCGTCCTGTCCCGTCCTGTCCCGTCCCGTTGCCGTTCCCTGTGCGTCCTGTCCCGCCCTGTCCCGTCCCGTCCCGTCCCGTCCCGTCCCTCCCGTCCCGCCCGTCCCCGTCCCGTCCGTCCCTCCCGTCCCGTCCCGTCCGTCCCGGTCCCCGTCCCGGTCCCGTCCCGTCCCGTCCCCGTCCCGTTCCTGTGCACCGTTTCCTCGTCCCCCGTCCCGTCCCGTCCCGTCCAGGTCCAGTCCAGTCCAGTCCAGTCCAGTCCAGTCCCGTCCGCTCGTCCCGTCTCCGTCCCGTCCTCGTCCCGTCCCGGTCCCGTCCCGTCCCGTCCCCGTCCCGTCCCGTCCGTCCCGTCCCGTCCCGGCCGTCCCGTCCCGTCCCGTCCCGTCCCGTCTCCGTCCCGTCCCGTCCCGGTCCCGTACCGTCCCGTCCCGTCCCGTCCCGTCGTCCGTCCCGTCCCGTCACCGTCCGGTCTCGCTCCCGATCCCGTTCCGTCCGTCCCGTCCCGTCCCCGTCCCCGTCCCGTCCCCGTCCCCGTCTCGTCTCGTCTCGTCTCGTCTCGTCCCGTCCCGTCCCGTCCCCGTCGTCCCGTCCCGTCCACGTCCCCGTCCCGTCCGTCCGCGTCCCGTCCCGCCCCGCCCCGCCCCGCCGCCCCGCCCGCCCCGTCCTCGCCCCGTCCCGTCCCGTCCCGTCCCGTCCTGTCCGTCGCCGCCCTCCGCCCGCTCGCCCCGCCCCTGCCCCCGTCCCGTCCCGTCCCGTCCCGTCTCGTCCGTCCGTCTCTTGTCCCGATCTGTCCGTCCTGTCTCCTGGTCCTGTCCCGTCCGTCCTCCTGTCCCGTCCTGTCCCCGTCATGTCCCGTCCGTCCTGCGTCCCGTCCGGTCACCTGTCCCGTCCTGTCCCGTCCTGTCCCGTCTCCTTTCCCGTCCTGGCCGTCCTGTCCCGTCCTGTCCCGTCCTGTTCACCGTCCTGTCCCCGTTATGTCCTGTCCCGTCCCGTCCGGTCCCGTCCAGGTCCCGTCCTGCCCCGTCCTGCCCGTCCTGCCCCGTCCTGCCCCGTCCTTGTCCCGTTCGGTCCCGTCCTTCCGTCCTGTCCCGTCCCGTCCGTCCCTCGTCCTGTCTCCTGTCCTGTCCTGT
>JAXIVJ010000024.1:0-7500 GCA_036785665.1 Chirona hameri
ACTGTAACTCAACATGAGCAGGTTACCCTCCTGTCCCACTGTAACTCACATGAGCAGGTAGCCCTCCTGTCCCAGACAGTAACTCACGTGATCAGTGTTACTCCCTGTCTCTCGCTGGTAACTCCACATGAGCCAGGTTACCCCTGCTCCTGTAACTCACATGAGACAGGTACAGCCCCTTGTCCCCACTGTAACTCACATGAGCAGGGTTACCCTCCCTGTTCGGTAACTCACATGAGAGGCTAATTAGCCTCTGTCCTCACTAACTGTAACTCACCTATGAGCAGAGTTACCCCCTGTCCCCTGTAACTCACGTGACTCAGGCTATGACCCTGTTCCCGCTGTATACTCTACATGAGCAGGTTTACCCCTGTCCCTCACTGTAACTCACATGAGCAGTGCTACCCCGGTCCCACTGTAACTCACATGAGCAGGTTACCCCTGTCCTTGTAACTCACAATGAGCTTGTTACCCTTGTCCTCTCACTGTAATATCTTCACGTGATCCAGGTTACATCCTGTCCCCGCCATCGTTTCTGTCTGTCGCCTCTCTCAATCTGCTGGGCAAGCTCATCGGCATACAGACCTGAGACAATACACCAGGACTGATTTCAGAGACACGAAAGCAGCTTTATTGAATCATCATACGCCAGGTGATGTATGAAAGTAGAACGTCACGAAAACTGTGTTGGTCTGTGTGTGTGTGTGTCTGTGTCTGTGTGTGTCTGTGTCAGGTGTGTGTGTGTGTGGGTGGGTGGTGGGGGGGTGGGGCAAGTGCAAGACTTCATCTACATCTTGAGAGAAACCCAGACCTCCTATGACATATTTATTTACCGATTTGGGCTCTATCTCGTCTATGGCGAACCCTTTTGCCCATCAACGTTTTTTTTTCTCGCGAAGCAAAATAAATATTTATGCAAACAAAATGCCGGAAAGTGAGAGGGCCATGCCCTCTGCGACCCCCTGTCCTACGCCTATGTCAAACGCCAACATGTAATGTCGATCGTGACGTGAAGTAATTTTTGTTGAACTATATTCAGTGATACACGATTTGCGTCAATTGAGCCTTGTATTTTATATGGTGTACAGGAGGAGGATCTTTTGTAGTAAAACTTCAAATTAGGGTCTTTGACGTAAGCTTAAAAGTAAGCAATGTATGCACCTACACTTTTTGTAGTTTTCGTATACAATGGTACAGGCTCAGTTAGGTATCAGAGTGCCCAGACAATCTACATCTGTCGTGTCGTGAATCATGTCAAACCTGCAGGGGACCGGCTGTGTCTGAGTGCCAGGGATCAGGAGCTGGCGACTAGGAGCAGGAGCGGCAGGACAGGGACTGACCGTGGCCAGCCTCAGCGGGGGGTGATGGGCCGGCAGCGGGGGGCAGCACCAGGGTGGACATAGGCCGGCGGGCGCGACGACATGGCGTGGCGTCAGGTACTGACCACCTCGGCTCACGGCTCATCGGGCAACCATAGCTGCCGGGCGGCGGGACGGGCACGCCTACGCGCAAGGGCGTGTTGGGGCACTGCTCTCTGCGACCGTGACCGAGTTGGGCGGCGCGGCCGGGAATGAGCTACGGCACCACGCCCGGCACACGGGCTGGTGGAGCATGGGTGACTCGTGCTGGCGCTGCTGCCTGCTGACCAGCACACCACTGGCTGTATCACCCCGCCGGCTGCTGGGTCCGCGCCAGGGCCGGCTTGCGCCGGCCCTCTCTCGCAGCCGCTGGCGAGGGGAGGGAGACCCCGTGGACTCTTCCTGCGACCTACCACGTCCAGGGAGCCGAGCGAGTGCGGCACCAGTCGTGCCAGCGCCCTGCTGCTGGCTACTCCTGCAAGCGCTATATGTGCCGCTCGATGTGTCCAGCGATTGAGGGTGCTGGGCGCCATACCGGGAGACTCAGTGCTCCCGCCGGCACAGTGGCGTGATTAGACGAAGTGACGAAGTGCGGGGGCTCACCAGGGGGCAGTCGGCGGAGTGAGTGGACGGACGCGAAGGAGTCGCACATGATGCCCTCAGAGGGTTGTGGACTGTAAGATGAGGAAGTCGCACCAGGCCTCGGGGCCGGTCTCTGTCCAGGAGTCGTTCGGTTTGTTGTCCCACCAGACTGGGCTGAGGAACCAGCGCATCAGGCCACGGCAGGCCACCGGGAGCACAGTGAGACACTGCCGCGGGGGACTCGTAGGACCAGGACAATGGAGCGCCTACGGTACATGCGCCGGGTGTTTCGCCGACGCCGCTGGATTCGGGGCGATGACGAGGTTCACGGGAAGACGATCTGAGGGAATCGCTAAAGAGATATGTGCTTCTTTCTACAAGTACTTTAACTTGATGTAATTGTGCTAGAAAATCATTTTCCCTTGGCGTAATGATAACTCATCGACGCTGCTGGCTAATGGCATATAACATTTGTGTGTGGCAACTATTTGAAGTAAGCTTAGAGGAATCATACTAATATCAATTGTCGTAGGTCGCGAATAAAAGCTCCCCGTTGCAGCTCTTTCCACCTTACCTCATCCCCCTTCTGCTTCTGCCTTGCCAGCGCCAGGTGTCCAGAAACGTCGGCTTGAAATATCGTAGACGCGGGGCCGCATTCTGAGGGAACAGATGGTTACTCGTCGACTAATACAACCACGCATCGACAAATTACTAAGAATCTAAATTGATAATTGAACACAAGAACCACAACGATACATTACAATATATCATATGGAGTAGCTGGAGAACCACTGCCAGTAACATGTTTCACGCGTGTGCAGATAAAATACATGGAGTGAAGTGGCATATGCTATATCAGTTACTGAAAGTCACGTCACAACCTCGTCAGGCTGTGCACTCATTCGCTGTATGTTATGGAAGTTGCATGTGTGGTTGGCAGAGCCGAAGATTGGAGGGCAACAGTTTAAAAGAAGAATTGCATGCAATTGTCGATGTCACTTGCACCAGCAGATCGTCAATACAGTTAGACAGTCCAATGGATACCGATACTTGCCTACCAGCCGCTACCATAACAGTCAAGGACGTATAACTGTAAACAATCAAACATGAAATCATGCGCTAGGCACACCGAGCTAGATAAGCAAGGCTTTCTATCTTCAGTACAGCTAAAACACTCCGCAAAAGCATCCAGGACAGTGAGACCCCAACAGCATCTAGACGAGAGACGATAGGTTACATATATCTAAACCAAGACGACATAGATAGCATCCAGCTACGGTATACCTTGTCGAGAGGATTCTGTTCGTGGAAAGAAAAACAGATCACCAATTAATCATTGTCCGTTTTGATGTGTCGATGCATCTGATCCATATGTAAATGATGCCGCGCCAAACAAGTTTGGATCTAACTTATGTTTAACGATTTTCCACCAGTGAGTTCACATTTTATAGTGTTTAATTTACTCTAATGAAAGAAATCAAGAGAGAAGAGCATGACCGATGGACCATGTGATGTCGAGACTAATCGATGATAGCTTGCTTTTGTAATTGCAGTTCCCTCTGGCATTAGCGAGGTACTAGCATACCATGACAGGGAGGCTGATGTATACTGACGCCTCAATGCATTCGCAAAGTCGCCCACACAGATTTACACGGCTGCAAAATACATTATCATATTAATTGCGTTCTTCTTCCTCCCGCCCCTCGCTGCTCTCAGATCGCACTAGTCGCTCCTCACTCGCTCTCTCGCTCTCTCGCTCCTTCGCTCTCTCGCTCTCTCTAGATCTGTCTCGCTCTCTCTCGCTCTCTCTCGCATCGTCTCGCTCTCTCGCTCTCATCGCTCTCTCGCTCATCTCGCTCTCTCCCTCTCTCGCTCTCCGCATCTCATCAGCTCTCTCGCTCTCTCTCGCTCTATCGACTACTCACTCCTCCCTCCGTTCTCTCGCTCTCCTCTCTCGCTCTACCTCGACTCTCTCTCCTCACGCTCCTCTCGAGCTCTGTCTCCGCTCATATCGGCTCTCTCCTCTCTCTCATAGCTCTCATCTCTTCTCTCTCTCTCGTATCTCTCTATCTTGTCTCAGTCCCCTTTCGGTAAGAGATCTAGCCGACCAACTTACCTGTCTCTCTCCCTCTACTCTCAGTTTGCAAGCCCTCTAGGTCCTCTTATCGCCACGTCCTCTCGACCTGCATTATCAAGATCATCGTCGATAGTTATCCGCATAGTTCTCCTCTCGTCGCCCGGGTCACCGGAGTCTGTGACCACCATCACGGATACCAGTTATCAGGCGACACTCATTGCAATGGTATAATTTGCAATCACATTGTGCAAACTTGCTAGCTGATAAACGTTTCTGCAAATAAACATAGACGCAAACGAAAACTTGAGCAGGAGGACAGCAGTCTGATGATTATCTACCGCGGAGGGCTTATACATGGGTAACAAAAAGAGGACCTACAAATATTTTGCCGAAAATCCCAGTCTTAAGCTGCTATAGTTGCACCTACACTGATTCATTGGCCACCTCTCCTCGAAACGATAATATGAGCACAGAGACTAAAATGAGTAGCACTATACATGTTTTACCCGACATGATTCAGCATATAAGTGTTAGATTGATGTATCTAACACACAGTGTAAACAATGATCAAACTCATCCGACTACTCGCAAACTCATAACAAACAGCGATTCCTAACACCATTCGAACTCACTGCACGTATGTTCAATATTCGCGCAGTCTCCACTAGAGAATCACCTCCCTAGGACCTCCAAATCCTCGCTCCGATTGAGTCGTCCCGCCGAAGCTGCTGCGCGCCGCCGAAGCCTCCTCCGAGGACAGAGCCACCCGCCGCGAAGGCTATCTAGACGCTTGCAAGCTTGTGAATTGGGCAAGAGGTGGAGGGTTCAGAGTGCTGACCATGAAGTGAGAGTCGCTTCTGCCCAACAGGATAGTATAGATAGAATTATAGTGCGAACAAAGGATTACATACCAACTAGACACTACGTTTTCTTATGACATGTAATTCTGGGAGGAGATTCCTCTGCTCGTACCTGTCATGGTGCACAGACTAATGGAAAATTTGCTACAAGAACAATGAACAGTTTTGTTTAAATAAATGTTTGAGCTACGCAATGCTAGTGCCAAATGAAGTGTTAAGTATACATGATTGTTAACTAATCCTAATATGCACGCCGAAACACACGAACAATTGTGCCGGCAATAAGGTCAAGATTCAATATGTTTTGTGGCTAGTGGGTGTTTAGAAGCACTGAAAGCGTGTTGCAAAGTTACACAATTTATATGACGGTGTGTCTGTCTGTGCATAGTTCCTAAGTGCCTTCGCTTTACGTAGGAGCCAGTACTTTGCGATTATCTTCTTCTCAAATTCTTCTTCAGATGTATTCCGTGAAACTACTCTCATTTGCATACGTATTTGAGATTGTCTTTGTATACACCAATAATGTTTTTGTCTACATGCGCATATTTGTGATCATTCTTGTAAAAAGTAAATTCCACAAAACGTGATTTTCCATTCTCGGTGAACCTACACTCACAGAGCAGGGCTACACCTCACCCAGAGCAATACATTTATTGGAATAAGCAATGCATCTTTGCTTTTCATGGTGTTAATAAAAACTGCAGCTATTTTCGACATGTGCTGCTGCTATTGATAACGCTGTACCGGCTACCACTGACCGCGCCGACTCTGGCCGCCATGAGCCCGTTGGCCGCGCTAGGGTAGGAATCTCCGCCGAGTGTGGAGCGGCTCAGACCGGGAGGAGCGAGCCGATCGGGTCCCAGCCGGACCGGAAGCGGCTCTCTCTTCCGCCCGCTTCTTGAGACAGCAGGCCGGCGTAGTCCCATGACGGAATTCGTTCCGGTCCACTGCAACATCAGAAAAGCAGGGTCGAAATGTAAACAAATGTGTTTGAGGGTTGCCACCAAGGGGTGCATCATCTCGTTAACCTTTTTTCTGCTCGCTCATCTGTTTTCGTTGCCATTTACGTAAACTACATGTTCATAAAAATCGATCATCACATGAGCACATGCCGTATTATAAACACTTTCCTTGGCCTTCATAATGTCTCTCGTAATGAGTCACATCATAGTAATGGAATCACTGGTTTCTATGCTACAGATGTCGATGTCTGGAGCACTTCTAATGAGGATGTCTAGTTGATACCTACTGTCGAATGCCGGTTCATTTCTGAAGATGATTACAGTAAATTTGGGTGGGCTATCAATAATGAATAGGCGATTCATTTAATGCAGGGAATTTCATACTTACTCTCCAAGGACAGCACATTCTACAATGTGTTTGAGACAAACAATAGGGCGTAGGAACGTGGGGGGGTGGGGGGCAGCAATGTTAACTGACCCCCACTTTTTGAACTGATTTTATCCTCCTCCGATCAGCTAGATATTTGTTCGATTATGAAATGCTTTAAATGTGCAAAAATATTGATGAATTTGTGCAACCCCGCAATACTATAAACACCACAAGTGTAAAATCCGGGGGGCCGGAGAGGCCAAGGTCCCACTTCTAGGGTGGGATCCAACAATATTAACTTGCTCCTACTTTTGAACGATTTATAATTCTTCCTGATATCGGCTCGTATATGAATGCCTGTAAGTTTGGCAGAATAATAATTAATTAACACTTCACAATCATAGGCGTAGGAACTGTGTGACCGGGGGGGGGGGGGGGGGCATGGTCCCCCACTCGTGTAGGCTAGGGGCCAACAATGATAACTGGGCCCCCTCACTTTTGAGCAATCCTATCTCTCATTTATGACTGCTATTGTTTGAGCTGAATACCTGGAAGCTTGGGAGAAATAACTATTAACTCCACAGACCTCGCATAGGGAAGGGGGGCAGAGGTCATATGCCCCAATGTTGTAGCTGGGGGCCCCAAACCATGAATTACAGGCCCCGTACACTTTGAGCGGAGTTTTTACCTTTTTCAATCACTGATATTGGTTCGAGATGAATTACCTTAAAGCTGGGATAATTATTATTGATTCACACTCTCACAATCCATAGGCGTAGGGAAGGGGCGGGGGTGGGGGGGGGGGCTGGGATGCATATGCCCCACTTTTTAGCCCTGGAGTGTCCAATAATGATAACTGGGCCCCTCACTTTTGAGCGATTTCACCACTCTTCGATCACTGATATTTGTTCGAGATAAATGCTTTAAAGTTGGGGGAGAATAACGATGAATTCATAACCCCGCCATGCCATAAGCATACCTAAGAACCGAGTGCCCGAAGAGGCAGGAGGCCAACGTTTTAGGTCGAGGGAGCCAACGATGTTAAACTGCGTCCTCCATCTTTATGAGCGATTGCTCCCTCTTACATCGCTGATGTTGATTCGGTATGGATGCCTTTTAAAGTTGTTATGATTACACCTAAATTTTCACCCTCTCATTATTAAAGCTCATTATACGTAGAAACTGGGGCAGGGGACCAAGGCCCCACACTTTTTAGACTGGGGCCAACGATATTAACTGCTCTCCTACTTTTGAAGCGATTTTCCTCTGCACTCATTCTCGGATTGGTTCG
>JAXIVJ010000024.1:10000-70000 GCA_036785665.1 Chirona hameri
TAAGTCGGAAGGCGAATGCAGCCGCCACTTAGCCAAGTAGCTCTGAGCCGTGGCAACCGCGGAATTTTAGTAGGCTGTGGACACGGTTGAGAAGCGATAGGTGTCGCAGTAAGACGGGATATTCCGATATAACAAGGGAAAGGGAGAATTATATTTGTTTGAACGTTAATATCGCGGGAAGTAATGAGAGGAGGAAATAATATTTGTGGGGATGTAAAGGACAGAGAGAAATTAAAGGGAATTTTAAATGTAGGGCGGATTATGGGAGCCGACATGGGGAAGGGACGGCCGCGACGAATCATCTGTCGGGACATTACTCCGGTAGGCTCTGTCGTGGGAGATCCTGTCCTAATATCCACCAATTACCGAACTCCACATACCATCTTGACATAACCTGATATCCGAGCAGTGAGAGGGCCTATTTGTTTGACTGACGAATGGTCAGCCTCATCAAAAAATATTATGTACGAGGCCGGCAGCGCAATGGCAACTGTTTGAAATTCATATACATTCGTGGGTATTCTGAGAAGAAAAAAAAAACACGAGAAAATAGCAGATCGTCGTTGCGCGTAAATCGATCCGGGAGGTCAAGAAAGCATGCAAATTCTCGAAATGTTGCAAATTGTTGCAAAATGTTGCCCATACGCTCTAAATATTGCAAATGAAGTCCTAGATTGCTGATTTTAACCGTCATTGCAATGAGCGGTCTGATCGGGTCGGTCCAGAAGCTTTTTTTTCTTCCCAGAAATGGAAAATGGTGATTTTGTTTTTTTTGCAATTTTCGAAATGATTGCAATGTTGCAAAGCCCGATTGCGCTTCACAGATAAAGATTTGTATTTTTTACTTGGCGGGCCTTAGCGGGCTTGGCGTGCTGTTGCGGGGGCTTGCGGGACTTGCGGGACTTGCGGGGTCTTGCGGGGCTTACTTTTCGAATTTTTCGACTTTTTTACTTCTTTTTTGACGTTGTTTTACTGTGTCTAGCAATTACTATAAAATCAATGATAGTAATGAGACTTATGAGTATCAAGGACATATTAAGATGCCTTTTTGCGCCGTGGGGGTGCAGCAACGACTGACATGCCAAAAAGTTGATCAAGATACACGATTCAGATCCTATACCATTTCATAAATTTCCCAACGATTCAGCTATAAGAAAGTCTAGAGGGTGCTAGGAAAGCTCCCCTCCCACCTCCCTCCCCCCCCCTCCCCCGAGCCGGGTCGCGCCCATGTGCGCCCGCCAAGCGCGCGTAGAGGCGCAACTTTGTATGTTGGCCGAAATCTTTGATTCGCGCCCCCCTGACCCGAAATATTGGATTTGCGCCTGTATCTAGGATTTGCGCCTGTACTATGTCACGAGAAGGAATAACAATGCCAAACAAATACAATATATTTGATGAGGCTGTATGTCTCCTAGGCAATTCATTGCGATACATTCACATTTTCCACCCCGGGTAATGGTATCAAAATACACTTATCATTGTTTCGACTTTCGAGCGGCGGTCGGTCGGACGTCAGCCGTACCTAATCGTTGGACTTTGCGCACATATAACATCACAAATTGGTCTGATTGCATTTGTTTCAGCGGCATCCGGCAGAGCGGTTGATTTGTGACAGATTTCATAATCTAAGTCATAATATAATGTTGTGTACGGCGGCCGGCCGGCCGCGTCCCCCGCCTTCTACGTCGCAGCGACTCCGGTGTCGCGGCTACTAAATTAGTGTTTGTCACCACTTTTTCGGCCGGAGTGTTCTGCTTGGTTTATACAGCCTTGATGATGGCCAAAATTGGTATATGGGGTAACCTGTGGCGCTAAAGTGAGCTATGCAAGTTGTATTGCAATGCAAGCAGCGGTTCCGGAGATATTGCCTCGGCATTTGTAGAAGGTCACGATGCAGGTCAATCTTTGTCAGCCCATATGGCGGAAAACTTATGAAGCAATATAGATGTATTGTATGTTATTAGAATGGCAATGAGTTGTTTTATAACATGGGATGTTGATTTTTTTTTCATTTTCGAAAACTTCAAAATTTAGTACGTTTTTGAAATTGTACAACTTTTTTGGATACCTTTTCTCAAACGTATTTCTAATTAATCTAATTTTACTATATAATTAATTAGAATAATATAATTTTACTATATAATCTAATTTTACATGCTATTTTATATATTTATAATATGCTATTCGCTAACCAGTAAAACGCCTTTTTGGGCGATGACTGAGCGGGTGCGCACTAGTAAGGCTAAAACAGGTTTGAAATATGAAACGGTACGGGAGCAAACGTGGTAGTAACACATAGTCCTTTTAGTCCTTTTAGCCCCCCCCCCCCCATAAAAATTGTCAGGCCTCCATGCATGCCAACATACAAATTCAGTTTTATTAAATTGTACATGATCTCCTTTCTCGAATCCGCCAAAAAGGAGTACATTTTGAGCGCTGCATGCTTCAGCGTATACAAAAACGAATGCTTAGATAAATGAAGCCATTTTTGATAAATATTTTTTTCTGCATTTCGACGTCTGCGCGTGCAACGCGCTGAGGTACCACACCTATCAGAACGCACCATAACAAAATCGAAATTGATTTGATAGTGCTATCCAATGGTGAAAACCTGATATCAATCGGAGCAGTGGTATTAGCTTCCGAAAAGCGTGTGTATGGCCGGGTCGGGGCGGGTCGAATGTAAATTTGTCTAGTAAGTTGACGAGAAACCCAAGAGGCGCTTCGCGCCCGCTCGGTAACAACTTTTGACTGAATAAAACTAGAATGGTACGGTAAACGTCATTTTGCTGTTCTCATCAAGAGAAGTTGAATGCTCTGCAGCATGACCTTTTTATGACATTTGATGACCTTGACCTTAAATTTCAATGTTAGTATTTTTTTGTTTACTCTTGTTTGGATACCCAAGCCAAATGTATTTCCTATTTTGACTTTATTCTTGTTAAGTGTAAAGAAGTGTCGTTCAAACAGGACAAATAAAATGGATGGTTATTTGTCTTCAAATATGCTAAATTGTGTAATTTTATGTTCTTTTTGTGACAGACGTATCCCCAATAACTTTTGACTGAATAAAGATAAAAGGGTAAAATGGACACAATTTTGTTAGTTTCGTCATGACGCGTTGAATGATATGCAGTATGACCTCTTTCTAACATTTGGTGACCTTCACCTAAGGTTAATGTCAAGGTTCAAGGTTAGGTTTCCAATGGTGTTATATATCTTAATGTGGCGATGTTATATATCTTAAAACTTGTCTTGTTGCGAGGAATTCGATTGTGCTAAAATAACGTCTGATCGTCAATGGCAACTTTTAAATTTATTTGAATTTGGATGTCCAATAGTAACTTCATAACTTCCTTCTCGGTGTAAGGAAAGCCCGAACATATCTCAGTTTGCTTTATAATCATCAACGATCGCGCAATTATTTTAATTCCAATGAATTCCTATCTTCAAGACAAGTTCAAAGCTTATATAACATCGCCGTGTAGGTCAAATTTGTAAAGGTGACCTTGCGTCGTGACCTTGACCTATGGTCAAGGTCATTAAATGTCAGAAAGAAGTCATGCTGCACAGCATTCAACACGTCTTGATGGTAACAACACAATGACGTTCACTGTGCCCTTCTAGCTTTATTCAGTCAAAAGGTATAAGCGAATAACTAATTTGTATATAAAATAGCATGTAAAATGGAAACAATTGAGACATTTGGAGGCAAATATCCACCAATTTTATTTTTGCACTTAATTGGCACGTCCTTACACGTAAGAACAGGATAGCGGAAAAAAATAACCCAAGTCCGCAAAGGGAAAATGGGGGTACCTTTTAGGTCATATGGAGACCCCCTTGGGCCCGGTTAGCCCCAGTGAAATTAGCCCCTCCCCATATTGGGAGGCTGGATCTGCCAGTGGTTATAGAGTTAATGGCCCATATGTGAAGTCAGTGAGCTCATTGCGACATTATTTTTATCATTGATTTTGATCAAGATCACTGATCAAAGGTTGATCAATGCGTTGCAAATACAACAATAAGCGTTGACTGCGCCAGTTTATATACTCCGGTTAAACTGATGGAGGGTTATGTGAAGCTACTACGGCGAGCGAGATGCTACAGACCTGAGCATATCTCCATTGCTGTGGTTCTCCCAGCCCACGGACCTGGGTCCGGCTCCGGGCAGGTCGGGCGGCACGGCCCGTTATACGCGAGTACAGGCCGGGCCGCACCATGCTGGCCGGATGCCCAGGTCACCAGGGGCGGCACTAGGGGTGGCACCAGGGGCGGCACCAGCAACCGGCACCACACCTACTGCTCTGTCACCAGATGCTGGAACACACGTGCTGTGAGGCGCGGTGCTGCCGGGCCACTGGCCGGCTCTGCGGTCCTCAGATTAGGCAGGGGAGCTGTCTGCGGTCCTCAGACCAGGGGCGCAGCTCAGGAGGGTTGTCAAGGTTCACACCGAGTGGATTACCACCTGAGTAGCTCCGAGTCTATGGAATGAATAGGTAACCGATAAATTAATGGTTTACATGAAAAACACTTGGTTAGACAAATAAGTGATTTGAAATATTTTGCGCTTTGCTTGTTCTCGTAAAAGTGTGTGCCGTTGATAGGCTTCTGTGGATCTGATTTAAACGAGGAGGAAACATGCAATCATTTTGGTGGATATTTGGCCGGAAACTTGCGAGGGTTTCGAATTATTATGCAAGATGTCCGGTCACCAGCGCTGCCGTCGCCGATGTCCAGGGCGAGGTATCGTGATTTACACCAAATATATATATCTATATATCTATCTAATATCTAATATCTATGCACAAGGAGCTGTCTGCTGTTAACATACAGCCCAGTGCTATTCACGAAGGTCGTTACACGCGGTTAAGTGCATCCCACAACACACAAAAGGACTCTAAATCTCACTGCAGCGATCCCTATGAAACGACTTCACACAAACACACACACACACACACACACACACACACACACGCACACACGCACGCACGCACGCACACACACGCACGCACGCACGCACGCACGCACGCACGCACGCACGCACGCACGCACGCACGCACACACACACGCACACACGCACGCACGCACGCACGCACGCACGCACGCACGCACGCACGGGCTCGCATAGAACTGAACCTTGGCCATGGCACGTTCATGAATGTAGTTCGACGTGCACATTCATGTTCGCGTGACACATTCACGGTACCCGCGGTACTTACCCATCGTATTTAAATTTCGTCCTCTCTTAGCAAAAAATATGTGTATTTGTGACATTCAAAATTATAGGATATATCGGCGGCCAAAGTTCAAGGTCATCGGGGTCATCTGAGGTCATGAAAATTGCGGACCCCGTCGATTTTGATGTAAATTTGTACACTCATAGTAAACAATAGGCTCAAATAAAAAACAATGCCCTCCAGCTATGACATTCAAAATGGCGTCCAAAAATTATCTTCAAAATTCAAGGTAAAATCGGCGGACCCCGTCGATTTTTACGAAATTTGGCAGCCTTCTAGAGCTCTTCTTCTTCTTTCAAAAAATATCTGTGTCTATTTGTGACATTAGAAAATATAAGAGATTTGGATGATCAGAATTATGGTAAGAGTATGGTCATTGTGGTCATAAACGGTCATAAAATGGCGGACTCCGTGGATTGTAATGCAAATTTGTAAAAGCATTGACCCCAGTCAGCCCAACAAGGTCACCCAACAGCAATTTGTGACATTACCAAATATAGCGTCCAAGGGCGTTCAAACTTTGAAAATATCACCTCTCCACGTGTAAACATGTGATCATTCAGAGTCATAAAAACTATAGCAGGACTCCACCGATCAGTTCAGATCTTGGCATATCTTCGCAAGAGGCATGTATACAGATTTTCAGAAAAGTGATTAGTTGTGACATTCAATGACAATCACACCACATGACTCGGAAATATGTTCAAAATGTGACATTGATAGAACATTTAGGAAATACTCTCTCAGCGGTAATTAACGCGATTGCCCAGGACAAAATTGTGCATATGACACGAACGTGCTTCCGTTTAGTCCTGTGACGGGTCGTTTGACCTATACATATTTATTAGTTCACTGACAAAGGCAGACATGCATATTGGCGAATGTGAGAACGGTGAGTGCCCGCGCCGCCGACACTCATGGTGAGTGCCCCGCTACACCTGACACCCACGGTGAGTGCCCCGCTCCACCCGACACCCACGGTGAGTGCCCCGCTCCACCCGACACCCACGGTGAGTGCCCCGCTCCACCCGACACCCACGGTGAGTGCCCCGCTCCACCCGACACCCACGGTGAGCGGCCCGCTCCACCCGACACCCACGGTGAGTGGCCCGCTTTACCCGACACCCACGGTGAGTGCCTCGCTCCACCCGACACCCACGGTGAGTGCCCCGCTCCACCCGACACCCACGGTGAGTGCCCCGCTCCACCCGACACCCACGGTGAGTGCCCCGCTCCACCCGACACCTACGATGAGCGGCCCGCTCCACCCGACACCCACGGTGAGTGCCCCGCTCCACCCGACACCCACGGTGAGTGCCCCGCTCCACCCGATACCCACGGTGAGTGCCCCATTCCACCCGACACCCACGGTCAGTGCCCCGCTCCACCTGACACCCATGGTCAGTAACCCGCTACACCTGACACCCACGGTGAGTGCCCCGCTCCACCCGACACCCACGGTGAGTGCCCCGCTCCACCAGACACCCACGGTGAGCGGCCCGCTCCACCCGACACCCACGGTCAGTGCCCCGCTCCACCCGACACCCACGGTGAGCGGCCCGCTCCACCCGACACCCACGGTGAGCGGCCCGCTCCACCCGACACCCACGGTCAGTGCCCCGCTCCACCCGACACCCACGGTGAGTGCCCCGCTCCACCCGACACCCACGGTGAGCGGCCCGCTCCACCCGACACCCACGGTCAGTGCCCCGCTCCACCAGACACCCACGGTGAGCGGCCCGCTCCACCCGACACCCACGGTCAGTGCCCCGCTCCACCCGACACCCACGGTGAGCACCCTGCTCCCGTGCTCCACCCGATACCCACGGCGAGTGCCCCGCTCCACCCGACACCCACGGTGTGTGCCCCGCTCCACCTGACACCCACGGTGAGTGCCCCGCTCCACCCGACACCCACGGTGAGTGCCTCGCTCCACCCGACACCCACGGTCAGTGGCCCGCTCCACCCGACACCCACGGTGAGCGGCCCGCTCCACCCGACACCCACGGTGAGCGGCCCGCTCCACCCGACACCCACGGTCAGTGCCCCGCTCCACCCGATACCCACGGTGAGTGCCCCGCTCCACCCGACACCCACGGTCAGTGCCCCGCTCCACCCGACACCCACGGTGAGCGGCCCGCTCCACCCGACACCCACGGTCAGTGCCCCGCTCCACCCGACACCCACGGTGAGCGGCACTACCCGGCGGCAGACACCGCGCCAAAATCAGCAGGTCGTATTGCTCGAATAGGTGAGAAACAGTCTTAGGTCAGGTCAGTTAGTCGGATAGGTCAGAAAGAGTAAAAAGCAGTCGGTCAGAAACAGTCGATAGGTGGGTGTCGGGTGGAGCAGTCGTGGGTGTCGGATGGGTGTCGGATGGAGCGGGGCACTCATCGTGGGTGTCGGGTGGAGCGGGGCACTCGCCGTGGGTATCGGGTGGAGCACGGGAGCGGGGTGCTCACCGTGGGTGTTGGGTGGAGCGGGGCACTCATCGTGGGTGTCGGTTGGAGCGGGGCACTCACCGTGGGTGTCAGGTGTAGCAGGGCACTCACCGTGGGTGTCGGGTGGAGCGGGGCACTCGCCATGTGTGTCGGGTGGAGCGGGGCACTCACCGTGGGTGTCGGGTGGAGCGGGGCACTCACCGTGGGTGTCGGGTGGAGCGGGGCACTCGCCGTGGGTATCGGGTGGAGCACGGGAGCAGGGTGCTCACCGTGGGTGTCGGGTGGAGCGGGGCACTCATCGTGGGTGTCGGTTGGAGCGGGGCACTCACCGTGGGTGTCGGATGGAGCGGGGCACTCACCGTGGGTGTCGGGTGGAGCGGGGCACTCACCGTGGGTGTCGGGTGGAGCGGGGCACTCATCGTGGGTGTCGGGTGGAGCGGGGCACTCACCGTGGGTGTCGGATGGAGCACGGGAGCGGGGCACTCCCCGTTAGTGTCGGATGGCGCGGGGCGCTCACCATTCTCACATTCGCGAATATGCATTTCTGCCTTTGTCGGTGAACTAATGAATATTTATAGGTCAAACGACCCGTCACAAGAATAAACGGAAGCACGTTCGTGTCATATGCAAATTTTGTCCTGTGCAATCGCGTTAATTACCGCTGAGAGAGCATTTTCTAAATGTGCTGTCGATTTAACAATTTGCACATATTTCCGAGTCATGTGGTGTGATTGTCATTGAATGTCACAACTAATCACTTTTCTGAAAATCTGTATACATGCTTCTTGCGTGTATACAGATTTTGCGTGTATACAGATCAATTTTCAGTATATATGCAGTATATATGCCAAGTATATATGCCAAGAGTAGTATATATAGTATATATACCAAGTACAGTATATATGCCAAGATCTGAACTGATCGGTGGAGTCCTACTATAGTTTTATGGCTCTGAATGATCACATGTTTACACGCGGAGAGGTGCTATTTTCAAAGTTTAACTCCCCCATGGACGCTATATTTGGTAATGTCACAAATTGCTGTTTGTTGACCTTGTTGGGCTGACTGAGGTCAATGTTTTTACAAATTTGCATTAAAACCGACGGGAATCCGCCATTTTTATGACCGTTTATGACCATACTATGATCATAACTCTGGTCAACCAAATCTCTTATATTTTGTAATGTCACACAGACACATATATTTTCTGAAAGAGGAAGAAGAGCTCTAGTAGGCTGCAAAATTTCGTGAAAATCAACGGGGTCCACCGATTTGACCTTGAACTTTGAAGGTAATTTTTGGACGCCATTTTGAATGCCATACCTGGAGGATATTATTTTTTATTTGAGCCTACTTTTTACTATAAGTGTACAAATTGTCATCAAAATCGATTGGGTCCGCCATTTTCATGACCTGGGATGACCCCAATGACCTTGAACTTTGACCGCCGATATCTCCTATGATTTGGAATGTCACAAATACACACATATATATATATATTTTTTTCTGAGAGAGGAGGAAGAGCTCTGTTAGTCTGCCAAATTTCATTACGATCGATGAGTACCGCGGGTACCGTGAATGTGTCACGCGAACGTGAATGTGCACATCGAACTCTTTGATGAACGTGGCCATGGTGTGAATATTGTCAAGCGCGAAAACTGAGGTACAAACCTGCTAAAACAAGCCCAGCAGATGAGTTACTATTGCAACAGTACTTCGTCGGAAAGCCAGTTAGCCGACACATATGTGGCGTCCCTCGGGGGGGGGGGGCGTCCCTCAAGGGGGGGGGGGGGGAGGGCGTCGCTATCTCCTACAAAACAAGTTCTCCGGCGATCCTGCTATCTTTCTTTGAATCTCGTAGGGCTTGGCGATTTATTATAGGCCTTTGCAATTATATTCGTTTTTCTGTCATACTAACATTATTATGGAACGGAATTTACTCAAAATCCTGCTTCTACAAATAATGGCACTGTGTTTGAGATTGAAAGGCAAAGACGAGTACATCAAAGAAGACATGAGGACATAACCTTGTATGGTAGACTTGCCAAAATAAAGGTGACTGTATATTATCAATGACGTATTCACTGCCAATTTGGATGTGACAGATAGTTTGTAAGCCATATTTTTCAGTCGTGAGATAAACCCAGATATATAACCAATAACCAGTAAAACGCCTTTTTGGGCGATGACCGAGCTTGCGCGCTCTGGTAAAGCTAAAACAGGTTTGAAATATGAAACGGCAAGGGAGCACACGTGGTAGTAACACAGTCATTTTAGTCCTCCAGAAAAATTATCCAGGCCTCAATGCATGCCAACATAAAAATTAAGTTGCATTAAATTGTTCATGATCTCCTTTCTCAAATCCGCCAAAAGGGAGTACGTCCTGAGCGCTGCATGCTTCAGCGTATAAATTAATGCTTAGAATAATGCAGCATTTTTTTTTATCAAGAATCATTTTTGAAAGATGTTTTTGTTCGTTTCGACGTTCGCGTGTGCCAACTGCCACGCGCTGTGGTACCAACTCTATCAGAACGCACTATACCAAAAACAAAATTGATTTGATGGACCAATCCAATGGTGAAAACCCAATATTAATCGGAGCAGTGGTTGCAAAGTTATTAGCTTCCGAAAAGCGTCTGTATGGCCGGGCCGGGTCAAATGTAAATTTGTCTAGTAAGTTGACGAGAAACCTCACGGGTGCTTGCTCGGTAATAAATGACGACGATTAGACGCTATTGCGTAGGCACCCATCTCACCTGTCTGTAGGGTATCCGGCAGGGCTGTGGGTGTCCCGGGCCGTACCACCATCCACTGTCCCCCCGGGGCGGGTACCCTTCTCACCTGTCTGTAGGGTATCCAGCAGGGCTGTGTGTGTCTCGGGCCGCACCACCATCCACTGTCCCCCCGGGGCGGGTCGATACTGACCGGTGTCGAACGCAGCAGGGCCGGGGCTGGTCCTGCCCGGCCCGGACCCGGGTGTGTACCCGTGTGTTTGAAGTCGTCTCTAAGCAACTCGCACCGCCCGGCGCACCGCGTAGTGTAGCAGCTCACAGGCTGGCCAGCACAGCTGGCGCCGGGTGCATTGGGGTGACGGGGGATCGTACGGGTCAATGTCACGCCAGGTCAACTAACAGTGTCACCCATTGACAAGGCAGTCCAAAAGGTGTTTGGGGGTCAAGTACAGTTTGGGGTACCTACACTTCAAGTATGTCAAATAGTATCGTGTTGTTGTATCTAATAAGCAGACTTGTAACCAATTCAACCCAATCGACTTCAAAAGAAATGCTGATATATAGCCTAATGCTCACTGATATAACAAAACAGATCAAAGACAAAAATACTAATTGACAGTAATATTTGGTGCTCAGCACTTCATCAGACTTCAATAGCAATTTTTCCTGTTTAAATCTGATGAAGTGCCGAGCACGAAATATTACTATTAATGATCAATTTCATTTGTTGGTCTATTTAGTTATATCAATGCACATTAGGACATTGAAGTTAAATTGACAACATTGAACATTATACCATCCTTTCAAGTTAAATTGACTTATCTTAAACTCGCATTCCACGCATCGCTCTGCTATCCCCATCGTGAAATAAGCACAGGGCCATCAGACACTCTTGGAGTTGCGACTTTTGCAGACAAATAATGCGTGTCTATTATACCTCATTCCACTCCAGGTTTGCGGCCGAAGCGCTTTCAGCAATTCGCATTGCATTTGCATTTTACAATTGAACCTACAATTCCTTTTTATATTTTTTTTCGCGTGCTGTTATTATTAAAGCGCTTCGGCCGCAAACTTGGAGTGGAACCAGGATGCTGTCTACAGACGCATAGGTATTATTCTTAAAAAGCGCGGCAACATACCCAGTTCACGAACCAAAGTTGTATCGCAGCTAACGTACGAAAGTGGCAGCGGACCTGATCGCTGTTATATATAATACGTTTTACACGCAAACAATACATTTTCGTCTCGTTAAAACATCGGTCATTTAATTCAAGCACATCATTTGTCATAAAAAAACATGGCGCAAAATACTTTGGTTCCACAACTCCTGGCAAAATTAGTCTAGACGCTGCGATGTCGAGTTTCCCTTGGTACTGCTTAATTACATCATTTTTAAGGTACTGCTTAATTACATCATTTTTAAGGTACAGCTTAATTACATCATTTTTAAGGTACTGCTTAATTACATCATTTTTAAGGTACTGCTGAATTACATCATTTTTAAGGTACTGCTTAATTACATCATTTTTAAGGTACTGCTGAATTACATCATTTTTAAGGTACTGCTTAATTACATCATTTTTAAGGTACTGCTTAATTACATCATTTTTAAGGTACTGCTTAATTACATCATTTTTAAGGTACTGCTTAATTACATCATTTTTAAGGTACAGCTTAATTACATCATTTTTAAGGTACTGCTTAATTACATCATTTTTAAGGTACTGCTGAATTACATCATTTTTAAGGTACTGCTTAATTGAATCATTTTTAAGGTACTGCTTAATTACATCATTTTTAAGGTACTGCTTAATTACATCATTTTTAAGGTACTGCTTAATTACATCATTTTTAAGGTACTGCTTAATTACATCATTTTTAAGGTGCTGCTTAATTACAACATTTTTAAGGTACTGCTTAATTACAGCATTTTTAAGGTACTGCTTAATTACAGCATTTTTAAGGTACAGCTTAATTACATCATTCTTAAGGTACTGCTTAATTACATCATTTTTAAGGTACTGCTTAATTACAGCATTTTTAACGTACTGCTTAATTTTTAAGGTACTGCTTAATTACATCATTTTTAAGGTACTGCTTAATTACATCATTTTTAAGGTACTGCTTAATTACAGCATTTTTAAGGTACTGCTTAATTACAGCATTTTTAAGGTACTGCTTAATTACCATCATTTTTAAGGTACTGCTTAATTACATCATTTTTAAGGTACTGCTTAATTACATCATTTTTAAGGTACTGCTTAATTACATCATTTTTAAGGTACTGCTTAATTACAGCATTTTTAAGGTACTGCTTAATTACAGCATTTTTAAGGTACTGCGTAATTACAGCATTTTTGATTGGCGCGCCTATCAATTACGTCACAATGATACCTGTATTTAAATCAAAATTGTTTGTGACACATTCATATGGCTCGGGACAGATGAGCCCAACTGACCAAGCCGCTACGTGACTTTCCTGCATATGTGATCATTAACTTGTCTTAGGAATAACTACAATTTGAAAAGTTTCCTGAAGCGCTCATTGCACGCTTGTTTTTCATAGAAAGTTTTGCGAATTATAACTTTGAACGTGAATTAGCACACTAAGGAGTTGGCTGAGGACGTTGTTGCCGTGACCAGTCGTGTGGCGCAGTTCTCCACGCCACCGGGCTGGGTTCCGTCCGAGGGTGTCAGTCGCGTCTCTCTCACCTGGCCGGCTGTGTTGGTGAGCTGTGTGTGTTTATGTATGTCTGTGTGTGTTTATGTATGTCTGTGTGCGTGTTTATGTATGTCTGTGTGTGCATGTATGTCTGCATGTGTATGTATGTCTGTGTGTACCGTCTGGCCGACCGACTGCGCGCAGAAAAGTTTCTGAAAGAGAAGTGCTTAGTTAAGCAAAATAACTTGGAAACGGGGCGATACAAAGACGCGGGAAATTTCAAGGTGATCGGATATGTGTTAGTGTTCCTCCTCTTTCCTCTACTTCACAGCACTTGTTCCCTCTAAAATTACCACTCCGTGATGCATTTAAATAGTTGGGGTCGCGTCAGGAGCTAATACGTTCTCTGAATAAGATAATTCCTCTGTCGTTCTGAGAAGAAATGTTTACTTTAGGCCCTCCTCTCCGAAATAGTCTTCTATCACTCTGAATAAGAATGTTTTTACTTTTAACACTAGCATGTTCTCTGTAAAAGAGGGTTCGTTTGCGTATACAGTTTAACCCTCTAGTACTGGCATCATCTCTGACTGCTTCGACGCCGCCGTTTAACCAGTAAGTAGGACAAAAGATGAAACTGTACTGCCAATTTGGATCCAATCCATTCCAATGACCGTTGAACAATGATCCTGGGAATATCAGCGTTGGACAATCCATTCCAATGAGTTAACGGAATGTCCAATGAGTTAACGGAAAGACATAATGCGGAGGTAGAGTTAACCCTATTCCCTGCGGGCGGCCAGAATTACGTTAACCTGCGGGGGTGGGAGAGGGGGGCTCAGATTCTGCCCCCAGAGATCTCGAGAACCGCTCAGTCGATTTCGATGGGGAAAACGCCATTCGATGCGTAATGACAAGATCTCTCTTTTTGGATCCCGAAATTTTTGTTTTGTTCAAAAATGGGGGGCCAGGGGGCCAAAAATCCGAACATTTTGGGTGTTTTTGAAAGGTCATTGCGGCCATGTGGCTTGACCGATTTGCATGCCCTAAACGTTTTTAAGCTTCAAATGTACTGGTCTATAATATATTGAAGACAAAATAAAATATCATAGGCGTATTCAGGAAATGTAAAATGGGTGGATTTTCTGGAAAAAAATATGTGCTGTTCGTGATTGTTTGGGACGACATGAACGTCACATGTGGGCATTATATGCTGTAATTTGTTAAATTTGATATATTGCGCATAGGCAGATCCAGGAAAAACATGGGGGGGGGGGGGGCACCATGCGCGTAACGCTTTTATCATCTTACTAATTTGAAGTTGGACCTAATTTGAGGGTGGGCATCGCCTCCTATTTTTATTATGAGTGCGCCTCTGACCCACAAATATGTACAATCCCAGTATATATGATGCATATTGCATTTAAATTGTTTCTGACGCATTTATTGCACTGCAAACCACGAAGAAAGTATGCGCCGCAAAACCGCATTCTTAACACCCTCCCCAAAACAGGAGCCTGGAACCGCCTCTGCTGGACCGATTTTTCTCTCTCAAAATTTTGACATAACACGCGCCATTGCATTTTGGGAAAAGTCACAAAGTTTCAGGACGCTAGGCCTAACGGTTTAGAAGCGGCAAGTGAAAACTACCGGGGGGGGGGGGGGGGGCAGAATCTGCCCCCGCAGGGAATAGGGTTAAATTAGTTACGAACACGGACTTACTCCACAAGAGTCGAATTGAAAGCGTCGTGTCGAAGCTTTCAATTTGTATTGTATATATCTTTATCAGCGAGTTAGTTCGATCGTTCGGAAAAATACGTTAAACACGAAATATGTTGTTTTAATTGTATTTTTTAACGTATGTTTTCCGAACAATCGAATAACTCGTCGATGAACATATGTACAATACATATTGGAAGCTTCGACACGAACCAACTTTTCTGGAGTATTCGTAACGTAATTCCAAGGACTATTTTCCAACAGTGATTTCTGATCCTAGTTCGTTTAAAAAGCCAAAGCAGCCGCACTTTGCTTCGGAAAAAACATGCCTCACGACGGCAACAAACGTTTTCTGTCAGCGCAGAGGAAGCAATATTAAAAACACTACGTGAGAAACAATAAGAAACACTGAATGACACTACGTGAAACACTAAACACACTACTAAAAACAACTAAAACACTAACTCACCTCACTCTGCCGCCACCGTTTGTTGCAGGGTTTAAATGACCCGGTCCGGAATTCGAACTACTTATCGTCTGGGGAGCGATAAGTGTCGGATGTTTGTGCAGCGGGCAGTGCCACCGTGCTATATAAAGGAAGACTGTCGCCGGTGCGGCGTTACTCGGTAGCTACAGCTCCCGGCACCTACTGGTGGCGCGGCTCCAACCATCGGTGAGATCAGAGAGTACAGATTGGCTGAGTACAGTTCAGGTAGCGTACTCGGAGGCTTCAGTAGCTTCAGTAGATCAGGGATTTTAAACCAGGTAAAATCATAAGTTTGTAGATGAGAACTTAAACTTGTGGTGCCTATAATAGACGGGAGATGTTAAAAGCAGCATGTTCATCGGTAAGTGTTCTGGTGAAGACAAACACTGATAAACTTCTAGGAGAATCGTCTAAAGAAGGCTAACACACGCTTGGGTACGTAAACGACTGTGCATTTTAAGCTGACTTTCGTAAGTCGTCGCCGCGCTGAATGCAGAGGACAGGATGGTTGTGTTGAGGCCAGCACATTGTTTTCCTAGACACTTTTTGGAATTATACAAAGTTATCATTAAATTTACTTTATAAAATTTCCTGAATATATTATCATCTCGGCTTGATAAGACAACCCAGAAACAAATATGTGTTATCTCCCTTTCAGTAATAATGATTAATAATAATTATAATACTACTCCAGACAATCATAAGATTACTACGACAAAGCAGCGCAGGTTTGTGGAGTAATGATGGGACTATCAAGACATTGTAAAAAGCTGTTCAAAATTATCATTTGTGCTAATCATATATTATTTTAATCGAAAGAAAAGTCGAACAATTATAACGCGTTTCGATGCACAGATCAAGATCAGAGAATGATGATGACCATCAAGACCTCGTTTCCATGGGTCTCAAGTTAATTATAATTAACCCGCTAATTAGAATTGAGGTTTGAATTATAATTATAATCCATTTTGGCAGCCTTCCCACGTTGAACGGGCGACCATAAATTTGTGATATTTTGACACAACAAAGTCCAATATCAGAGGATGTCTCGCGATGCACGCATGGTCTGGAAAAACGCAAATTTCGAGTATTCATCAGTCAGTCAAAAAGGGGGATAATATTATCAGTAAGGCGCCGTAGTTGGCGATCAACGAGCGAGCGCGAAGAAAATGTAGGGTGAATTTCAACTCGATCGGGCAAGTAGTTTCTGAGATACACAAAAGGGTGCGCACGTGCGCACGTGCAGAGGCACCCCACCCTGACTTGTGGGAAAGTGGCGGCTGAGAGGTCCCTAACTACACACCAAATTTTAACACAATTGGCTCATCCGTTCCTGAGATATAGAATATGGGTGTGCACGCGCGCACGTGCAGAGGCACCCCACCCCTGACTTTGGGAAAGTGGCGGCTGAGAGGTCCCTAACCTATGGGCGTCGCCATCACTACAGACAGTACGGACAGTGTCCGTACAATTTGGCGAACCTCCAAAAACTTGTACGGACTGTCTGATCAAGTTTGCAAAACCATTTGAAGGTGCAGAATTAGAGATATCGATACCTGAAATCTGTATATTCTAATTATCTTCAGATGAACTATTTGTGACGTATCATGACGAATTACCTCTATTCATGGAACTTATTGCTCAACAGAAAAAAACATATTATTGTTCACTACCCAACTTGAACGCACAAATGGCTAGTTGGAATGCTATGTTAACGCCTTTCGTCTGGGGTTCTGAATAGGAGTATGTGCGAACATGGAAAGTGGTTTTTACATTTTGCCCTTGTCATTGCTAAAACGTTTACCCGTTTAGTGAGAGATGCTTGATGTGAAAGCGGGTACTGAAAGTTTGGGGATGATATTGACGGTAGTTTACGAGATATTGCGAAATACGCGAAGGAGCAAAACAAAATACTCTCGTGTTAGTCACTAGTCTATTAACATAAATGGTCAGGCCGTAATTTTACTGAACTGTATTTGTTTTCCTCCTGGTGCTGACAGCGCTGGTGCACGCGCGTTTTATTTTACATGGATCCAGGCACAATGTATGAGGCCTAGCCCGCGCCGTGCTGGTGAGGGGGGCGTTTAGATGTACCGCCTGAAATTTTAGGAAATGCAAGGAACAAATGGGAAAGCTAGAGACGTGCCAGCTAGAGACGTGTGACTGCTACCACAGTGTTTATCTCGCCGATAATCATCTCCCATATATGCAACATGACCAACCTGGATCACCAAATGACCTTGACCTGAGGTCATATTTTGAACTTGGCCCGATCTGGCCACCATAAGTATAGTTGGGAATGTCTTGACGAGGCAAACACGATGGCGTTACAATTTTTGCCCTATCTTTCCACTATTGACCTTATATATAACTTCAGGACACCTAAGCGATAGCATTTTCAAGAGCTTTCGATTGCGTTACTCCGTTTGTTCCAAGCTATCATAGTTCCCGAGATATTTGCGGTGTTTTTGGAGCAAAGTCCTAAACTTGGAAAATTTGACCTTTGATGACCTCTGGTGACCTCCATATTGACCTGAGCGAAAATGTCACAAGCGTAGGAACAAGGGGGTCGGGAGGCCATGGCCGCCCCACTTTTCGGCCATTTTTTGCTAAAAATATTTGGCTAAATTATCCAGATATACCACACAACAAAAAATTGAAAGCAATATATTTCGATAACATAAGACACGCATTTTCAGTATAGATTGCGAAAGTGGCGCAAAATTCGGAAATGACGCATGTTGTTATGATATTATGTGCTTCGGGGGGGGGGGGGGGGGGCAATCTGGTACAGTTGTAAGACATTTGCTTTCTGTGCTGGGAACCGGGGTTCAAATCTCTCGACGGGCCTCTGCAAAAATTCGTCCCGGCCCCCATATCCCTCGGAACAGGGTGAGAGTTCCAGTTAGCGTTTTGGTCGCAGGAGGATATGGTGCTTGGTCCACTACATTTTTTTTTTCGAAAGAAAAATATAAGTGAGCAGTAAAAAGCTAGGAACTTGGTTAAAATAATTATTGATAAAATTAGTAAGTACAAATGTAATGCTTATCTCATCATTGCTTACACAGCTAGGATATTATTGTCCTTGGCGAAGGGTTCGCTCGCTGGTCCAGTAACGTTGCTGTTATCACATATCATATCACATATGGAGCTTCCCGACACAGCGCTACGTGTTTTGACACAACGCCGAATGACAGGACAAAACATCTAATATATTCATCAGGAGAGTCCTTACAACCAGAGTATGCGGTAAGTGATTTTTCGACATGTCCTTCAAAACTGGTATCTCAGCGCTAAAAATCCCATTATGAAAGTGACTGGTTTCCTTCAAGCATCATATTGACACCCCTGCAAAAGATCACGTACTCCCCCCCCCCTCTCCCCCACACCGCGCTCGAAAGGTTCGATGTCATGGTGTGTCCGTACAAGTTTTGAAACCGTGTCGATGCCACTGCCCTAACCACACACCACATTTGAACACAATCGGCTCAGCCATTCCTGAGATATATAATAGGGGTGCGCACGGGCGCACGTGCAGATTCACCCCACCCCTGACTTGTCAGAAAGTGGCGGCTGAGAGGTCCCTAACCACACACCAAATTTGCACACAATCTACCCAGCCGTTGCGAAGTTTTTGCGAGAAAATATTTTTCAACACACCCACGCGGCACGCGCCACGCGCAGTGGTAGTCACCCACATGAGTCGGCACCGGTCTCAAACAGGGTATGTTGGATGGGGCTACTTAGAAAGAAGCCCGCTTGTCAATCGGACGTGCGGTTGCAGAGATATGAGCTTCTCAAAAGCGTCGCCACGAGTCGGGTCGGGTCGGGCCGGGCCGGGCCGCTCATATTTATATTTGTTCCCCATATACCACGGAAGGACGAGCGAGCGCTTCGCGCTCGCTCGTCCTTCCGTGGTATATGGGAAAAACCTGAAGATGAGCGGTCCGGCCCAACCCGGCCCGACCCGGCCCGACCCGGCCCGACCCAGCCCGTGGCGACGCTTTTGAGAAGCTCATATCTCTACAATCGCCCGTCCGATTGACAAGCGGGCTTCTTTTCCGAGCAGCCCCATCCAACCTACCCTGTAAGAGACCAGTGCCGACTCACGCACTGGCGGATCCAGGGGGCAGGGGGGGGGGCGGCAGGGGCAAAAGCCCCCTCCCATCCCAAGCTCGACAGGGGCGGCAATAGAAATTAGCCCCCTCAAAATTCGCTGAAACTGGCGATGAAGAATGGGTACTGCCTGCGAAAAAAATAACTTCTTGCGAAAGAAAGAAATCTTGTTTTTACCTCGTTCGTGTTTCCTCTATTTGGTAGCATTTTGGTAGCAGTAGGGATAGGGAAAGTGGCGCGTCTGATGCTATTTTGGAGTGATTCACAACCAAGGTAAGTTATAATTTTACACGCAGCCCGCGTCGCAGCCTTTGGTCTCCTGCTGTCTGCTGGATGGCAGAGGAGCGCGAGAGTGAATTTCCTTGTATAGGTACCTATGTTGTATGGAATCACTGGCGGATCCAAAGGGGGCGGCAGGGGCCAAAGCCCCCCCCCCCACATTCCAAGCTCGACAGGAGCGGCAATATAAATTACCCCCACCCCCAAAATGCGCTGAAACTGGCGATGAAAATGGGTACTGCCTGCGAAAAAAATAACCTCTTGCGAAAGAAATATGTATTTTTTTGCCTCATTCGTGTTTCCTATATTTGGTAGCATTTTGGTAGCAGTAGGGATAGGGAAAGTGGCACGACTGACGCTATTTTGGAGTGATTCACAACCAAGGTAGGTTATAATTTTACACACAGCGACGCAGTCTTTGGTTTCCTGCTGCCTACTGGGTGGCAGAGGAGTGCGTGAGTGGATTTCCTTACATAGGTACCTATAGTTTTATTAGCAATCAATGACAACATTCAGAGCAAGTTCCTAACCAAACAGACGTTTCGACATGCAGGGTGTCTTCGTCAGTGTAAATTATCAATATTTAAATTATAAAGACATTAGACATTAGACACAAAGACATTAATACAAAGTCAAGCAAACACAATCAGCTTCAGGCAAAGTGGCTAGGCTAGGCAAACTGGCTAGGTAGTCACCCACATGCCGACTCATGTGGGTGACTACCACTAGCCAGTTTGCCTGAAGCTGATTGTGTTTGCTTGACTTTGTATTAATGTCTTTGTGTCTAATGTCTAATGTCTTTATAATTTAAATATTGATAATTTACACTGACGAAGACACCCTGCATGTCGAAACGTCTGTTTGTTTAGGAACTTGCTCTGAATGTTGTCATTGATTGCGAATAAAACTATCATGTCTGATACATTACATAGGTACCTATGTTGTGTGGAATACGTCTACTAGTATTCAGTAGGGTAATTAGGCTCAGTTAAAAAAAATCCCAATGTTCTTTTTGTAGCCACGACAAATTTACAAAAAAATAAAGTCCAAAATGACACCGTCATGTCACCGATTATGGCCAAAATTGGTATATGGTAAATTGGTAAAATTGGTATATATATAAAAGTGGCAAAATTGGTATATACCTGGGGTGCTAAAGTGAGCTGTCAAAGTTGTATTGCAATGCAAGCAGTAGTTCAGGAGATATTGCCTCGGACATTTTTATAAGATCACGGTGCAGGTCAATATTTGTCAGCCCCTATGGCGGAGAATTTATGAAGCAATGTATTATGTCTTTAGAATGGCAATGAACTGTTTTATAACATGGTGATGTTGATTTTTTTTCCATTTTCGAAAATTTCCAAATTAAGTACTCTTCGAAATTGTACAACTTTTTTGGATACCTTTTCTCAAACTTTTTTGGATACCCAAGCCAAATGTATTTCCTATTTTGAATCTATTCTTGTTAAGTGTAAAGAAGTGTCGTTCAAACAGGACAACTAGAATTGATGATTATTTGTCCTCAAATATGCTACATTTTTTAATTTGATGTTATTTTTGTGACAGATGTTATTCCCCAATAACTTTTGACTGAATACAGATAAAAAGGTAAAATGGATACCATTTTGTTATTTTCGTCAAGACGCGTTTAATGATATGCAGTATCACCTCCTTTTAACATTTTTCGCCCTTCACCTAAGGTTAATGTCAAGGGTCAAGGTTAGGTTTCCAATTGTGGCATATGTGGCGATGTTTATATCTTAAAACTGGTCTTGTTGCGAGGAATTCGATTGTGCTTAAATAACGCCTGATCGTCAATGGCAACTTTTAAATTCATTTGAATGTGAATGTCGAATAGTAACTTCATAACTTCCTTCTCGGTGTAAAGAAAGCCCGACAATGTCTCAGTTTGCTTTATAATCATCAACGATCGCCCAATTATTTTAATACCAATGAATTCCTATCTTCAAGACAAGTTCAAATCTATATAACATCGCCGTGTAGGTCAAATTTGGAATGGTGACCTTGCGCCATGACCTTGACCTTAGGTCAAGGTCATCAAATGTCAGAAAGAAGTCATGCTGTACAGCATTCAACACCTCTTGATGATAACAACAAAATGACGTTTACCGTGCCCTTCTATCTTTAGGCAGTCCAAAAGTATAGGCGAATAACATTAAGTGCAAAAATAAAATTGATGGATATTTGCCTCCAAATATCTCTTTCTTCTCATTTTACATGCTATTTGATATACAAATTAAAGAGATATTTGGAGGCAAATATCTCTTTATAATATATAAATATATAATATATTGACGCTGCTGCTGATGGCGTCCAAATCAGCTTCAGTGGCACTAGCTCATCTGAATCTACGCAGAGGGGGGGGGGGGGGGGGGGTGCGGTGCCTCGTGCCGTGGTATGTATGGCTCGCTACCTTGCCTGGCTGCGTGTCTGCTGCTGGTGTCTCGCTCCGCCGATCGCGCTATGAGATTTCCTGTCCCGATCCCTATACCTAACTTAATTAGCATACGATCAGGACTAGCTTCCCTCTTAGCTTCCGGTCGGTTTGCGTGGAAAATGTAGCGAGGCCAATCATTTAGAGATGAATGAAATGTACTGAATGAACAAGAACGCATGCGATCTTGAAATAACAACCTTTAATGTAAGGGGCTTAAGTAATTTTTCAAAGAGAAAAGATGTGTTCGACTTCCTTAGGAGTCAATCAGCAGACATAATATGTTTACAAGAATTACATATAGCTCCTGGCAAAGAAAACGTTTTTCGAAACCAGTGGGGAGGTAGAGCCTGGCTATCGCCAGTTAGTTCTGCAGGAGGTGGAGTTGGCATTTTGATCCAAAATAAAACAGCCTGTAAGTTTATTGACGTAGTTACTAATGACAAAGGAAGTGCCATATTTCTGAGCCTGGATATAGACGGATTTAGGATTAAAGTTGCAAATGTATATGGCCCCCCTGATCGCGATGATCCTTCATACTTTGAGGAAGTGTTCAGACTGGCTGTTTCTGACCAAACAGAACACTTAGAACTTGTGGTGATTGGAATTTAACGTTAAATGCAGACGCAGATACATATAACTATGCCTCCCGTGACAGGCGATCAAGATCCCGTAGTTTGGTAAAATATAAATGTCTTGAGCTGAACCTTTATGATGCCTGGCGAGTGATGAATGGTGATACAAAACAGTTTTCATGGCGGAAGAACACTTCAGTTAAATGTGCAAGACTTGATTTTTTTTTCTTATCACCGACTCAATCATAAACAAGACCTCGTCGTGCGAGATTCTTCCTGCATACAGGTCCGAGGCCAATTTCACAAAGCCAAAAAGTTTGTAATTACAAAGAATTTCTTTGTTATTACAAATAATTTGTACACATGTTTGTAGTTTGGATTTCACAAAACCCCAGGGCAGTACATCTCAACTTACTATTTACAAACTAGTTTACAAAGATATTGTTTGTATTTTTTTTGCAATTGCACATGTTCTATTTGTAAAAGGTTGACGGAAGTGAGGAAATGTTTGCAATTACAAACTTGTAATTCCAGTGGGTCAGGGGTTCTGAATTGAAACCGCATTGATAGTTGACGTTGTTTGACTGTTCAGGTTATTTTCTTGGTGGAGTTGTTACGTTGCCGAGGTTGTTAGGGTAATGGTTTAGTTATAACTTATACATAGGTGCCAAAAAAGTTATTTCCCGAGAGATTCGAACAGGGATCTCCAACTTTGAAGTCCCGTCACAGTGCACCTTACCGATTGCGCTATGATATGAGGGGCTCCTCCGCGCGGAGAAACTGCATGGCGATAGAATTGCAGAGGTCAACGATGTCTTGTGCAATGTGCAGTGAACCTTCACCCTTTACGACGTAGGAAATCGGCTAGGTTAGGTGAAAAAATGGTCGAGAAATGCAACGATCTTTCTTTTGACAGTAGTTTTGTTGTTATGCTCCGCCACCCGGTGAATGGCCAAATTCTGTTTACTCTAATTGCTTACCAAGATGTATTTTTACGATCAGAGTTTGCATTCCGATGAAATGTTAATTAAAACATAATTCTCCCTAAAACTGATTTCATTTCATGAATAAACAAATAAACCACAATGTAAATATTTGTTAAATCAATTTGTTAACAATCACATTATTTGTCATTGGCATCAAGTTGAATAAAAACGTTCTTGATTTCAAGGTTTCTGCTGTACTAACATTTGTGTTTACAATTTTACTTACAATCGGTAATTCAGAGGTGGTGAATGTTTGTGAAATGTCTTTTTGTGAGGTTTGCAATATTTTCTTGCGTTTGTAATCGCAAACATGTGTAATTACTAACTTCTTTGTGAAATTGGCCTCAGATCACTCCCGAGTATCTTTACGTCTAAATTTGAGTTATCAAACAAGAGGAAGGGGATTATGGAAGTTGAATTGCTCTCTGTTGAAGGATTTAACTTACCTACAGCTAGTTAAAGAGGTTATTCAAGAGACAATCATTAGGTATGCTTGCCCGATCTACTCTGACTGGTACATCAAGAATCAGGAAGCCAGAAAAGACATGCAAATGACTATTACCGACGATCTGTTCCGTGAAATTTTATTACTGAACATACGGTCTAAAACTATCAGTTACACAATACAAAAAAAAACAAAATCTGAAAAAGAAAAACGTATGTTATTAGAACTTTAAATACTAGAATCTGAGTCAAGTCCCACCTCCGAAGATATTGAAGAGATAGGTCGCAAACAATCAGAATTACAAACTCTTAGATCAACCGCAAACGAGGGACGAATAATTCGTTCACGGGCAAGGTGGTATGAAGAAGGTGAAAAGGGATCATCTAGTTACTTCCTGAAACTAGAAAGGAGAAACTTTGAAAGTAAATTAATGCCTTCCTTAAACAGGAGATCGTGTAGTAAAGGATTCCGACGAGATCCTCACTGTACTTAGTGAACATTTTGCTGAACTGTTTCAAAATGAGGAGGCTGCCCTGGAACCCGAAGATAATGGATATTTAGAAAGCTCAAAACTCCCCAGACTTTCAACCACAGAATCGCAAACCCTAGACAAGGACATAACGGTTGAAGAGCTGGGAGCAACTTTAATGAAGCTTAGTAATAATAAAAGTCCAGGCTCGGATGGATATCCCTATGCGTTTTTTAAGGTCTTCTTGGGTTATATTAAACACTTTGTTTATAGGTCCTTAACACATGGTTTAATAAAAGGAGAGCTTTCAATAACGCAACGGGAAAGACTTATAACTCTAGTGCCCAAACCTTCCAAACCTAAGAATTTTATATCTAGCTGGAGGCCAATCACCCTTCTAAACTCAACCTACAAAATATTAGCTGGAACAGTTGCAAACAGGCTCAAAAAGGTGTTAGATTCTATTATACATCCAGATCAGACAGCATTTAAAAAAAAGGTTTTTGGTGAAAACACCCGTGCCACTTATGATATCTTGTGGGACACATACTGCAATGATACAAAGGGATTATTATTCTCTGTGGATTTTAAGACCGCCTTTGATGTAATGAGTTGGAGGTTCTTGGAACACTGTTTATATAAGTTTAATTTTGGAGAAAAGTTCATAAATATCTTTTGGTGTTTGCACAAAAACATCTTTTCGCGTATTTTCTACAACGGAAATATGTCCAAACAAATAATAAACTTAGAAAGGGGCTGCAGACAGGGAGATCCCATACCATGCTACTTCTTTATTATCGGGGCAGAAGTTTTAGCAAATAGGATCAGGCAAAACACCACTATTCGAGGAATCAGGCTCAGGCATACCCTTATTAAAGTCATACAAGATGCTGATGACACGACTTTTTTCCTTGACGGATCAGAGCCTAAGGGCTAGTTTCGGCGAGCTTGGCTGGTTTGAAAAATATTCTGGACTAAAGCCTAATGTTTCAAAGTGTCACGCAATGTGGATAGGACGGCAAGCGTTTTCGAGCGAGAAAATATGTCCCGATATCAACTTGAACTGGGTTAAAAAGCTCAAGCTCCTGGGGATCGTTTTTAATCCACACTGTCGATATATCGTAGCTGAAAATGTAACACTAAAGAAAGATGCAATCTTGAGGACAATTGGAATGTGGCAAAGCCGACATTTGACATTGGTTGGAAGAATCACTATAGCCAAGTCATTATTATTGTCACAAATTACCCATATAATATCATCGCTACCTGACCCCAGTGAAAATGTCAAAAGAGATAAACAAAATACTATTCACATTTGTATGGGGATCAAAAAGAAACCCATTGAAAATAATAAGATTATGTCAGCCTTTACACGAGAATGGCCTGGCAATGATAGATATTACATCGTACATCAAATCACTAAAAATGAAATGGATCAAGAGGCTAATAACGGGAAAACACGGCGCCTGGCACTCACTTGTACCTGCAAAGGTTCAGAGCGAATTCATCTGGAATTTCGGAGTTGCGGCTCTGAAGAAGGTTTTTAGAGAAATATGCAACCCATTCTGGAGGGATGTAATTTCTGCTTGGCTACATTTTTCCAGTGTGTTCATAACGCCTGATGAACACCTTTACAATGCAAACTTATTCAATTCTGATCACACACAATTTAAAAGCTTGCAATATATTAGTTGGGAAAGAAAGGGTTTATGTCTCATAGGCGATCTCTTCGAAGGCAATAAGCTTTTAACGTGGCAAAGGTTTAAGGACCTCTACAATATTCCATGCATTTACCTTGATTATCTTGGCCTGGTGCACAGTTTACCGAGGATTTTGCAAAAGGACCAACCAAATGGCTGGTATCAGCATCGCCCTTCAATACCTGCTCGTATTCACTATCTTTTAAGTAATGCAACTTTCACAAAGCTGTTTGCTAGAGGATTAATGAAAAACAGCACAAGATCTCAAAATGGTATCGACAGGATTGAGAGCAAGTGGAGGAGAGACATTGACACATTCGAGCCATTGTCAGTACAGGTCGTGAGTAACAGTGTTTGTGCAACACGATATACATCCTTTCAGTTCAAAGTAGTAATGCACATTTTAACTACTAACACCTTTTTACGCTTGATTCATTACATAGAAGATGAACGGTGCACCTGCGGTGCGGTACTTGAGACATTAACTCATCTATGCCTGTCATGTCACTATGTTCAAAGTCTTTGGCATGACATTTTACGATACCTCTCAGTGAACGGCCTCGAGCAAATTTGTGATAGAAATACAATTTTCGGAGATTGTAAGAATGTGTTGATAACCCACATAGTATCACTGGCAAAATACTTAATATATGATGCTAGGTATAGGGAGATACGGCCATCTTTCATCCAGTTTAAATCGTGCCTGAAGCGCGATTTTGAAACTGAAGATATATAGCAGCAAAACAAAATAACTTAGACAACTTCAGCAAAAAGTGGAGCGAGTTAAAAGCTGATTTAAGCGCTGGTGACTGATGACTCTTATAATCTATTTCGTTCTACTTGCATTGCCAACAAAAACCCGGTCTTTGTTCCGTCCCCTCATGCGCGATTTGGCGGATTGCGACATGTCTGGCGGCGGCATCGTGGCCGGCGGGTGGCGCCATCTGCCGTGCTCCCGCTGCTACTAGTGTCGCGGGTCTACCGTCTGTGGCGACTGTAGTCGCCGTGTCTTCGTCTGTAGGCTATTGACTGGCCTCCGAGGTTGATGGGCCTGTCGCCGCCGATGCAACCGTTGTCGCCACCGCCTCCGCCGTCGATGCTCCTGCCGCCGTCCTCGCTGCCGCCGTCGCCGCCCTCACCAACACAGGCATCCTACTACAGTGCCAGTAAGTAGGATAGGCCCCCGCCCTTTCCCCACCCGGGCCGACCCGGGACCGGTCCCTGGCAGATTCTGCCGGGCCGGTCGGCCGGCCGGGCGTGCGGGTCGCCGACCCAGCTGGTCGACGGCTCGCACGCCCGACCGGTGACGAGGCGGGCGCCGCTTCGCGGGGATTGGCCGCGGTGAACGCGAGGCGGCGCGGGCAGGGGGCCGCCTACGATTTTCACGATATTCATACTGAATGTTGAAATGTATGAATGAGTGTCTGCGCTGGTGACAAATATACGGCAAAGAAGAAGAAAAAAAATTGAGTGACTCCGACTCCGACTCCGACTCCGGCCAAAACTGACGACTCCGACCGGCTCCGACTCCGACTTCGACTCCGACTCTGCATCCCTGCTCAGGACAACATGAGTCGAAATCATTTTGGACATTTCTGGGCTCAGGCCGATATTGAGAGGTCACCAAATGCCAAGTTTGGCAACCTATGGAGATTTGGTCCAGATACCCCAAAATATCTTAGGAAATATGAAAGCCAGAAACAAACGAGAAAAAAACATGGAGAGCTCTTAAAATATATTATCCACATTGATGTCCTCAGATTTTAGCTCAGTGCAATAGTTCAGGCTCCAGAGGTCAGCAAAGGTCACGCCGACATTTTCCTCCAAGAAGTGGTACATGCGCAACTTCCTACCTAATAAAGATAGGGAAATAATTATAACGTCATCGTGTTTGCCCCGCCAAGGTGTTTTGAACCATATTCATGATGAGCGGATAGGTCAAATTCAAAATTTCGTCTCAGGTCAAGTCATTTAGTAACACAGGTAGAGCATGTGCATACTGGTAGCCGCGTCTCGATCAGACAAGCACGGTGGTGTCGGTCTTACGTCTCTGCCTTCATTATGTCAAGAACTATTTACAAAAAATGTCCGTGACCTCACATGGCTTCAGCTGACCTTGTAGGGGTCACTGAGATACAGTTGCACCTGGGTCATCAAAATGAACTATTATGACATGATCTTGAAAGTACAGAGTTCGTCTACTCTAATGGATATCCAATGAATAGGAAGAATTTACACATTTTCCAGTTAACTTATAATGGGAAGGTCACGCAAATAGCAGGACCTTAGGTCACCGACATAAACAAATCCTAAATATACGAAATATATGTGAAATTAAGCAATGATTAAATCCTGTAAGTTTCCAATCGTCCGGTAAAATCCCGTGGCTTTGGCACGACCATAAGCTTTTTGAGGTGAGGCCACTCGACGTGACCTGGTGACTTGACCTGAGATTACCCGAGGTAAAAAAAGTCACATCATGTTGGTAATTGATGTCCAAACAATTATGATAAATTTGGTGTCTCTGCACGCCCCCGTTGTTCCGCTACAAAACAAAAACATAGGGAAGGGGGTGAAAATAAATGACCTCCTACCCAAACAGGGCGAATATGTATGGATCACTAAACAAGGTTGGACCTTCTTCATGAACAAACGTACCATTGTTGACAAAACTTAGCGGAAATACCTTACCCAGTGAGTCTGTATTCATGGAGAGTAGCGAATTATCTTTTTGACACAGATGAGTCATTGATATATCTCTTGTATTTTACAGACATCTTTCGGCGATTCCTGCCCGCGGCCTGCGGCACCAGTTCCTTCAGGTGACACGGGTGACCCCGGTGCCAGAGCCCGGTGTCAGGGCCACCGTGGCAGCAATGGCCGGGACCAGCCGCGTAGCACTCCTCATACTTCTCCTGATGGTGTCAGCCGGCGTCCAGTCCAAGTACGCCAACGGCGCGCGGCGAGCCGGCAGAAAGCTAGTGGGCCAGACGCCCCAAGAGGAGTGGGGGCACGTGCGGAACCGGCTTCACTGTCTCAGCCTCTGTGACGGCCTGCCCGACTGCCACGCAATCAACTTCGGCGGGGTCGGCGCCGTCTCGCCCACGGTCAACTGCCAGCTGCTGGCCGAAGGCGCGTGTTCTGGTCATCAGCTGGTCGCCGACCCCGCCGTGGACTACTACGACGTTTACGCTGAACAGATGGTCGAGCAGCAGCTGGCACACTGGGACGATCCGAGCTGCGTCCAGGACGGCAACTGCTCCAGTGGCTGCGCGCCCCCCGAGGTCGTCGACGCCTGCACCGATGACGCACAGTGTCAGCAACCGGAGCAGCTGGACGGCTCTAACCGCTGCCTGAACGGCACCTGCCAGCCGGATCCGGGGCTTTTCTGGGAGGTGCGCACCGGCTTCTTCCTCCCCCGCTGGATGAGCTGGACCGTCGATCAGTTCTCCCATACCTACAAGAAGATCAAGGCCGGCCAATGTGAGCTCGACATCAAGCTGAAACTGGGAGTCGGGGCCGAATGGCAGTGTCACGTCGGTCCTGGACACCAAAGGCACAGCATTTGGTTCGGGATCAAAGAAACCTATACGGACATTCGCGATGCAACTGGTGATAATTACGAGTACATTTCCACGTCAGTCTCGGTCAACACTCAGAACTTCACTCATCTGAAGCTTTCTTGGTGCCGCAGCTCACTATCGATGGGACCCGTGGACAACCCGACGCTGCTGAACACAGTGATTTCACCGCCGCCGCCGTACGACTTCATCACCATCATTAGCAAGGGAAACGACTCTTGGATGTACATCGAGTCGGGCGTGGCTGACCCGTGGCTCTTCGAGGAGTCTGGCACTGTATCCGACCCAGTTTTCGAGATTAGCGGCGACTGGAGTCCGAGTATGACGTCTAACGTTATGAATATCATAGGCAGATACATCGAGCCCAGCAACGACGTCACTGTTAAGTACGACTGCATGGCCGCGGACGACTGCAGCATCTACCTCTATTCATATACATCAGATTCATCTCGGACGGACGGACGCCTCAAAGTCGTCATTGGAGGTCGTTTTAACACAGCCTATGAGCTGCTTCTGCAAAGATCGCCTGACCAGTATGACGAAGGAGACACATGCTGCACATTGGAGCCCACCACTCCCATCTGCAACGAAAACGAGTTCGTCACGTTTACGGTGCGCTTGGAGCACGACCGCGTCACCGTATTCCGCAACGACGACACGGAGTCCGCCTTCGACGCCGTAACGCCGATACAATGGCAGCCCTACATCGCGAACATCTCGCGCGTAGCCTTCGGTAGCAATCACAGTCCGCCGGACACCCCCAAGCGCGTGCGGGTGGCGCGCTACGACGCCGGCTGGGCCACCGATACTTGGCTCACCCAACGCACCGGCTTCTCCAGCATGGCGTTCGACCAGCCCTAGGCGGCGAGGAGCCTCCGGATCGCGGGGTGCCCGGTACTTCGGCAGATTATCTGCTGGTCGACTGACCCCAGCGGGTCGTCTCGCACCCTGGGGAGGTGACCGGGCGCTCAGGCGACAACGCGTTGAGTGATATCGTTATTATTTAGCACAGCGCTCCGTGTATCTTGAAGTTGATCTTGAAGTTAATTGCCCTTTCCTACCTAAAACCCGTTTACTTCTTGAACGGGAAGTGCTCGGGTCATGTTTTATTTTCCTGCGTAGACCCCATACAGCAGGACACATCCTTTTATCCGCTCAGGCATCCCTCAGATATGGCTGTTCGGCTTCTCGACACTGATGCTGCGTCCTCCCTTCAGCAGCTTTCTGATCAGTCGTTCTTTCGGAGGTTGCTAGTTCCGTCTTTTCGAACTCGCCTTTTAAAATGATGCATACATTTCCGACGGACGACAGGCCAATGTTGTTACCCAGCCACATTTCCTTCTCACCAGAAGGTGGACGAAGTACACTGGTCGGTGCTGTCCGCTTAGTGAACTGGATCTCCATCTCGCTGGAAGATCGTGTCTGACACGCTCGGCAGAAGTTTAGCCGTCGTTGTCGACTCATTCTGCTTCACCCACTGCACCGTCTGCACCCACTACACGTCACCGTCTTGTTCAGAGTCTCCTCGGCGTGGTACTCGGCTGCCACTCAAGGTTTGGCCGCCTGGAGGATGCGCAGTTCTGAGAGTCACCATTATCCCCAGGCCATGATGATCTTGAGCAGATGCTTCACCGTTTCGGTGGCGGGAACTTCACGGCTGCTGTGGTCGTAGACGCGGTCATTCTGGCGGTTCGGCTCATGGCAAGGCTCGAATGATGACTTGTTGATGAACGTGACCCGCTGCCATTGCTGAATCGTCCAGTTCTTGGCTCTTGCGTTCTCAGATGAATACTGGCCTGTTGTGCTTTTTGCTTCGGTCAGCTTCGGCAGGCGGCGCAGTTTGAGCAGCTGGAGAACGAAGCACTTGATCAGGTGGTGGTATGGATGGCTGTCTCGGATGCCGGGTGAACGTAAGTAGTCAATCTCTTGGCTAGTTTCCTCAAAGACTAGTGCCAGTTACGGACGGACGACTTTGACCAAGGCGATTGTGGCCGCTCGGCTCGGCACCGTCTTCCTCCCGTGACCAGCTTGGTTTCCAAGGGATTCCGCATACACATTCATGAGTCATGCAGGCTCTGCTGATTTAACGGATACTCCGTGTTTTACGGCAACGTCGACCTGGGCAGAGGCGGATCCAGGGGGGGGGGGGGCAAAATGGGCAATATCCCCCAAAACGAAAAGACGGGGCAAAAGTATGTTTTTGCCCCCCCCAAAGTTGGAATAAAAGTTGCCATTTTTATCTTTCCAAAATGCATTTGAGCTGTTGTAGCAGCAACTACAATTTGCAAAAAAAAATGCACATTCATTTTTTTTGTATAATTAATAGCGAAGTAAAGCCGAGCAACTGTAATAGGTCTGTTACGTTATGCTTCGGGAAGATGTTAATATTTGCGTTGCCTTGTGACAATCCCTGACTGATGCATCCGTCCAACTGTTGTCGGTACATGGTCAGTAGAGATCCAGGAAATCATAAAAAAAATATGGTCCAGGCTACGTGCAGCCATTCAAGAGATGTAGTGCACCGAGTTGCAATTGGTAACGTTTCGCTGTTATCAACGCTGGCATTTACTCTACTCGCTGCAGGCTGAAATATCCCGATACTGGCAATGTATTCGGATTGCGAGCCTACGCACCATTGCCACACCTCTGTTGTCGCTGTCGTTATATTTTTCATCAAATGCCAGTACGCAGGTACGGATTTACTGCATCTCTTATGGTGTGTATTGCTATATGACATTGTCTTGTCCTCCCATTCCTTCCATATATAGCGATTTCCTTTCAGTACGAGCACGTTGTATACAACTCCGCAAGAATGTTTTGTCTTACCATTGTCAGTAGGATAATCAAACGGCCGCTGACGAGCCGTTTCCAAAGATTAATTTGTAATACCCTCATTCGCAACGCTTTGGTTCTCCCAGGCACGTAGCCAGGATTTGTATCAGGGGGGGGGACGCCGGTAGTAAGAACAAATTTCGCTCCTCAGCCATATGTGTTGACCGGGGAGGGGTAGGGTCGGGTCGTCAGAGAATCTCATTTTATCTAGTGTGAATTTGTTTTTGCTCAGGGGGGGGGGGGGGGGGGGGGGCATGGCCCACGTGCCCCCCCCCCTTGGCTACGTCCCTGGGTTATCCACAGCATGCGGACACGAGCATGACCACCGGCCGTGGCACAGAGCAGCTGCAGCCTGCTCTGATATTTTGTGACCCGCGCCCTTCAACCTACTCCGTCCTTTCATCCCAAGTCGTCCTGGGTATGTACCCTACCAGCATGCCCGGATGTGATTAAATTAATGTTATTAAAGCCGGAAATGTGCACTTTCCCGTTTTTCAACATTTTGCTTGAGACGATCCTATCACATCCTTGCCAGCTGCCACTGGATCAGCATGCATCTTGTTTGTGCGCTTTACTGATTAACGTCAACCGTCACCAAACATATGGAAAGAGTGAAATTGGAACCGCAAACGCATTCACATTCAGCCATTTTTAGCGCATCCAACCGGGACAGTGATACCAGTTGTGGTACGAAGAGTTTCATGCCAAATCCCTCGTTGAATATTTTACACAAATACATTCATATATACTTTCGCTGAAGATAACGTTTTAGCTCTGGTTGTATTTCGTATTTTCATAAAGATATTCCTAGCCTACATGTCCAGTGAGATATTCAGTTTTGTTAAAGGGCTAACGTTCTAATGATCATCGTTTTCACCTTCGAGGATCTGAATCACTTACGATTCTTGGTGACGACGTGGCAGTAAGTGACATCCAGATCGCGGAGAGCCTCATATTCGTGATGGTAGCGTAGCTCCGTGTATGTGTTACAAGTCCGTCGTATTTTTATAATTTAGTGACTAAGCACTTTAAATTATCGTTCGAACGCTAAGGGGGCGTAATATCCGAGTGGTTAAGACGTCTGGCTCTCACGTGGGGATCCAGTGTTTCGAACCCCGGTAGAGCTATAGCCCCTGGGCGCTAATATGACCAATGTGTTCGCGGGCGAGTCCATAAGAGTTGGCGACCAAGTGGGTCGTCAATTCTTTTATAAAAAAAGGAAAAGGATCGCACGAACGCTAAATGTATAATCGTATTTTCTGGAGGTGATATGTTATACCACGTTATGGTTATCCAGATTTGTTCACACGGTTCATTTGGTCGTCTTATGTTCCTATTCCTATGTAACAAAAGTGAAATTAGGTTACATACCTGACCCGATAAACAACAGGCTAGCGCTCCGCGCATTTGCCGCTCGTCGGTGCACGGCAAGCTGTGACACAACGATAACGGAGACGCCAAACGTCCTTGTTTGAAGCAGGCTCATTTCTACCTTTGGGTAAAGAAATAACACTTTAATTACGATGTCCGTTTAATATCATCTTTAGAACCTGCGTCAGCATATTGATAAAGTATTGTATATATGCTTAGGCGTTACTTTTGTTTTACATCCTATCGTTTGTGTGGTACCGTTATGATACGGCCGTCTTCAAAACAGGTGGTTGTCAGGTATCGGCTCTCGACGTCAGAGTCTTTGCAACGAAATTTGGGTATCTGAAGGCCAGATACGTAGCCAGAGGGGGGGGGGGGGGGGGGGGTACGGGAGCCATGCTCCCCAGAGCAAAACAAATTTACACTAGATAAAATGAGATTCTCTGATGACCCGACCATACCCCGCCCCCCTCCGGTCAACAACATTGAGAAAAATCATGGCTACGTGACTGCTGAAGGCCAAAAAGTTTTGCCCCCCCAAACTTAGCGGCTGGATCCGCCCCTGGACCTGGGTCATCCCAGTGAGAACCATAGAGATCGCGCGGTAGCGCGTCGACAAATAGTGTACCTTCACCACCACTTTCTGACATTGCCTCCCAGTGCGAAGAGCACTTCTGAGAAACTGACCCTTGACGTCTCACCACGGCCAAGGTCAAGTCACCAGAGCAGGTCACGTGACCAACTGACACTCCTGTATGCCCCCAGGCGGGGTCTCGGTACAACATTCCATTGGTTCCGCGGGCAGCGGGGAATGAACAGTGGTATGTCAGAGAAGCAATACATTTCCAGACGCCATGCATTTCGTCCTGGCGTGGTCCGGAGTTAAAGATTGAAGAACTCTATGTTTGCTCCATGTCGCAGGACGGTGCTTATTACGCGAGACGCATTAAGCACTAACGGTTTCTTTCTTGCTTATAATTGCAGAAACGAGCGTGATCGAAATTAGAAGTCCCTGGAAAAATATTTCGTCTCATGTGTGCCGTCTTCGAACTCAAAAAACATTTCGAAGGCTATTTCAACTCTAAGCCCGATTTGCCGACAGTGGTGCGAGCTGCGAAGTCATGCAATGGGTAATGCTAGGACTGGAGTATGCTGTTCTTGTCGCAGAATTTAAACCAAAAACCACCAGCCGTCTCACAGCATGGGAGCAGATCGCAGCGCAGAGAGGAAATCGCCTTGTAGAGCGCACCCTGCAAGCTGTCGCAGACCAGTTATTCTGCCGTATGGGAGCAGATCGCAGCGCGGAGAGGAAATCGCCCTGTAGAGCGTACCCCGAGCTGTCGCAGACAAGCTATCCTGCCGCCGAGTATCGGGAGATTAGTGGTCAAACACTGCAAAAGCAGCATGTTTCAGCGACTCAGACAAAACAAAACGGGAAAACACAGTCGCCGGGTGTATTTTGGCCCATTGTTTGTGTAGATGTTGTGTAAATTTGCCTCCGGTGCAGGTTCGTTCCAGACTTGCCTATCCACAACGCGGTGAATACCTTGTGAACGATGGCTATGCTGTGCTATATCGTCGAATAGGCAAAGAAATACTGATAATGAACTGTTGATCTATACTTCTATCAATGCTGCTACTTCTGGTGCTTTTATATCGCTATTCGGAGGTCTATGTTGTTGTCACTGCCTTGTGTTGTTAAAACCTGCATGTTTTGATGAGGCAAATACAAAGTTTGGTTGGAAAAACACTTTGACGACAGCCGCATGGGCTTGTGGATGCCCAAGTTCGACAGAGCAAGTGCATAATAAGTTTGTTTTTATTCTCGATGGTAAGTTGTAACGATGGCACTCAAGTGTTTACTTTTAAACCATTAAGTTAAAGTCACAATGGCGTCCAATTCTAAGCGAAACACAAAATTACAGAGCGTGCGAATTTCAGATTACCTACATGCTTTGTATTTTGTGCTTATTCGGTCAATTACATTTTATCATGCAGGCATACTATAATTAGGAACTGAGCCAGAGGCGTAGCCAGGGGGGTGCAAATGGTGCTCCTGCACCCGCGAGATTTTGCCGGGCCCCCTATGCCCGGCTGCAACCACACGGCCTGGCGGCCGTCATTTTATGTTGATGTAAAATACCATGAGAGAAGCGGATCCAAAGCCCTATCACACAATACCAGGACCCTCCTAGTCTGTCAGAGAGCCCTATGATTAGGAGGAAGAACCCTTTCGAGGACCCTCTCAGGCCTGGAATGGGCCCTCTCAGACCTGGCATGGACCCTCTCCAAGGGCGTATCCAAGGGGGTACCCTGGACACCTGCGGGTGCCCCCTTGAGCTGAGGGGCCATTTTATTTTTGTCTAAGGGTCCCTTAGCTGGCCAGACGTACCCTCGGTCGATCTGAGGGACGATGGGTCGACCCGTGGAGTGGGGGGGGGCTCAGTCGGCCTGAAGGGGGCCTCAATCAACCTGAGGGGGCCCTCAGTCGGCCTGAGGGGGCCCTCAGTCGCCCTGAAGGGACTCTCAGTCGACCTGAGGGGCCGTCAGTCGGCCTGAGGGGCCCTCAATCGGCCCGAAGGGCCTCTCAGTCGGCCTGAAGGGCCCCTCAGTCGGATTTAGTGGCCTCAGTTGGCCTGAGTTAGTCTGAGGGGATCCTCAGTCGGCCTTAGGGGGGCCCTCAGTCGGTCCTGAGGGGCCCTCTGGTGCCCTGAAGGGGCCCTCAGTCGGGCTGAAGGGACATTCAGTCGCCCTGAGGGGCCCTCAGTTGGCCTGAGGGACCCTCAGTCGCCCTGAAGGGACCCTCAGTCGGCCTTAGGGGCCTTCAGTCCGCCTGAGTTAGTGTAAGGGGACCCTCAGTCGGCCTTAGGGGCCCTCAGTCGGCCTTAGGGGCCCTCAGTCGGCCTGAGGGGGCCCTCAGTCGGCATGACGGGCCCTCAGTCGCCCTGAAAGGGCCCTCAATCGGCCAGAGTTAGTCTGAGGGGACCCTCAGTCGACCTCAGTCGACCTGAGGGGCCCTGAGTTGGCCTGAGGGACCCTCAGTCGTCCTGAGGGGGGCCTTCGGCCTTCGGGTCCTTGAGTCGACCTGTGGGGACCCTGAGTCGGCCTAAGAGGCCCTCAGTCAGCCTGAAGGGCCCAGTCAGCCTGAGGGGCACTCAGTCAGACTCTTAGTTGTCCTAGGATAGCCCTCGGATGGCATGAGGGACCCTCGGTTGGCCTGAGATGGTCCTTGTCTGGTTTGAGGGTGGTCTTGGTTTGCATGAGGTTGCCCTCGGACTGCCTGAGCCTTGAGGGGCCTTCTGTCGGTCTGAGGGATCGTCACTCCTCAGTCGGCCTGAGAGGCGCCCTGAAGCGCCCTGAAGAGATACTCAGTCGGCCTGAGGGGCCCTCAGTTGGCCTGAGGGACCCTCATTCCCCCTGAAGGGGGCCTTCAGTCGGCCTTAGGGGCCCTCAGTCGGCCTGAGTTAGTCTGAGAAAACCCTCAGTCGGCCTTAGGGGGCCCTCAGTCGCCCTGAAGGGGCCTTCAATCGGCCTGAGTTAGGCTAAGGGGACCCTCAGTCGGCCTTAGAGGCCCTCAGTTGGCCTTAGGGGCCCTTAGTCGGTCTGATTTAGTTTGGAGGGACCCTCAGTTGAACATAGGGGGCCTTCAGTCGGCCTGACGGGTCCTCAGTCGGCCTGACGGGCCCTCAGTCGGCCTGACAGGCCCTCAATCGGCCAGAGTTAGTCTGAGGGGACCCTCAGTCGAGCTAGGGGGCTTTCATTCGGCCTGAGGGGGCCCTCAGTCGACCTGGGGGGCCCTTCAATCGGACTGAGGGGCCCTAAGTCGATCTGAGGGGGGCCCTGAGTCGGCCCAAGGGGCCCTCAGTCGGCCTGAAGGGCCCAGTCAGCCTGAGGGGCACTCAGTTGGTCTGAGGGACCCTTAGTCGTCCTAGGATAGCCCTTGGATGGCCTGAGGGCCCTCGGTTGGCCTGAGATGGCCCTCGTCTGGTTTCAGGGTGCCCTTGGTTTACATGAGGTTGCCCTCGGACTGCCTGAGCCCTGATGGGCCTTCTGTCGGTCTGAGGGACCGCCACTCCTCAGTCGGCCTGAGAGGCCATTGGTCGTCCTAGAATGGCCTTCGGATGGTCTAAGGAGGCGCCTGAGATGGCCCTCGGCCGGCTTGAGAGGGCCCTCAGTCGACATGAGGGTGCCCTCGGTCTGCCTGAAGGGCCCACATTCGGCCTGAGGTGGACCTTGGCGGGCCTGAGATGAACCTTGGACAGTCCAAATGGCCCTCGGTCGTTCTGAGGGAGCCCTAGGTCGGCTTGAGGGGCCCTTGACCGGCTGAGGGACCCTTCGGTCGGCTCAAGGGGCCTTCGATCGGCCTGAGGGTGGTGCACTCAGCCGACCCTAGGGGACTTCGATCGACCTGAGGTAGTCTTTAGTGGGCCTGAGTGGACCTCGGTCGGCCTGAGGGTGCTCTTGGTCGGTCTGTGGGGATCCCTGCTAGGCCCTTCAAGACCGATCTTCCAGGGCCTCAGTGGGCTCAACAGACCCATAGAGGCATTGATGGAGCTTTTGCAAGAAAGTTCGTGGGGAAAAATGTAATTTTGCTTGGTTGTGTTGCTTGGTAGAGTTGAAAATGACCATTTTAACCCTCGCCCTACGGGGGGGGGGGGGGGGCTGACAGGCCCGCCCCTCCCCCCTGAGGTTTTTCTTGAATAACTTTTTACACGTGCAACGCATCTTGCTGAAATTTTAGTAGCTGAGTTTACAACAATTATACGTATGCTGTAATTTTTTCTTGAAATTGCTTAAGTAGTTTGGGAGATAATCATGTTTTGATGACGTCATGTTGGTGTAAAAAAGATAATATTAGAAAAATGGTAGAAAACAGTGTTTTTAAGGAAATTGCAAACGCAATTCACCGAAGATACAAAATTATATTCTCTTTAAAATGGCTATCTCGGATTTGCAAAATTTTGAGTTTTTGACCCCTAAAATAAATAAAAAACTGTTTTTTTTTAAATTTCCACAAAATCAAAATTTTCGAAGATGTTACAAAAACCGGAATATATGTGAGAGAACTGAGTATGGACAATACCCATTCCAAATTTTAAAGCAATATCTTCATGTTTGACTGAGTGATGACTCCCTAAGTGTAAGAAACTAATGACGCCATTTTTTTGACAAGATACGAACAAATAATTACCGTTTCTGTATTTCTGAGCCAAAACTGGTCTAGGAACATGCCTTTTTATTTACATTTATCAATTTATAATTTTGAGGTTTTCTGAAGAGCAAAATCGCTGTTCTGGACGTGGTAAATTCGAGGTCATTCACTCGACCTGGAAGGTCACCCGTTGACCTGAAACCTAAAAATCGCATACTGTTACATTCCTCTCATAACAGGCAACATGCTGGTTCTTACCGCATTGCTCTAAGTTGCTTGGTTTTGAAGTTAACAGGGGGGCCTGTCAGGCTCCCCCCCGTAGGGCGAAGGTGAAAAAGCTCCCGTAGGGCGAAGGTTAATGCCGGATGACCTCCAAATCTGACAAGAGTTGGTGAGGCAAAACACAAAGTTGGTGGGGCAGTGGCCATACCATTTGAATAGGAAACTCCACCCGTGCATAGAGGTCTCTTTTTAGTCAGATAAGAACCGTTTCAACCTTCCGGATTTTTTCCTTTCCTTCAAATCACGACTTAAAAACATGTCGGATCTGGGATTCACTTTTTATTTGCATTATTTACCCCCGCACTCAACAACGCATTTTCACGTGCGTCAAATTAGCAGCAGATTGATATTGCCAATTATCTGGCAAGTAGTGTCAATATATTGGGCAGCGATCAACAATATATTTATTTTATTTATTTATTTAGACGTGGCGGCACATCCACTCTCTCGCACATTGTACACGATGTGGCACACAGTACTAGTGGCCATTACGTGCCCGTCGCGATGTTACGTGAAGTGATCGGGTAGAAGCGGAGGGTGGATAGAAGGATCAGGATGGTGCAGTGCGGCGCGTCAGCCATGTTGGCGCCGCGCACAGGGAACTGCATTAGGGAGGGGAAGGATACAAGTGGGAGTAAAAAGTGATGTGCAACAGTAAAAGTACATATAAACAACCAATAGAAACAGAATGAAGATGCAAATGATGTTTAGTTTCGTTCGTTCTTCGTTTGATAATCGTTTCTGATTTAGCAAGATCAATATAGCCTGTTTGATTTTCAGTCTTATATGAGCTTCTTCATAGCTCACATAAGCAGCAATCTTGAAATACTGCCTTTAACTATTCTATTTTGAGGATTCTATTTTGAGGCTTTTATATTGGGCAATCAACAATTTTAAAGCCCGTCGCCTCAGCATCGCCTGAAACTTGGTGGCAGGTAGGTCCTCCTTGCCACGCTGAACACGGAAAACATAAATTTATCCTGGAACAATGGCTACTTTCAGAGTTATACCGTTTACCAGATCTACAGTTTTGAGGCCCGTCGCCTCAGAATCGCCTGAAACTTGGCAGGTAGGTCCTCCTTGCCACACTGAACACGAAAAACGTAAAATTAGCCTGGAACACGGGCTACTTATAAAGTTATACCGTTTTAAGTTTTGAATGTCTGTCCTCCTTTATTTTGAAGCGACTGCACAGGAAATGGAAGCTTTCCGCGTCAAGTTAGCCAGATATTCAACTGACAGACATTCACAACATATCACGGTATAACTTTAAAAGTAGCCCGTGTTCCAGGCTAATTTTACATGTTTCGTGTTCAGCGTGGCAAGGAGGACCTACCTGCCAAGTTTCAGGCGATTCTAAAGCGACGGGCCTCAAAACTGTATATCTGGGTAAACGGTATAACTCTGAAAGTAACCATTGTTCCAGGCTAACTTTACGTTTTTCGTGTTCAGTGTGGCAAGGAGGACCTACCTGCCAAGTTTCAGGCGATTCTGAGGCGACGGGCCTCAAAACTGTATATCTGATAAACGGTAAACTTTGAAAGTAACCATGGTTCCAGGCTAATTTTACGTTTTTCGTGTTTAGTGTGGCAAGGGGGGACATACCTGTCAAGTACCTGCTTCAGGTGATTCTGAGGCGACGGGCTTTTAAATTGTTGCTGCCCAATATCTGGCACTACTGCCAGATATTGGACAATATCAATCTGCTGCTAATTTGACGCACATCCGCGGGTACTACTTTGGCGAAATCCTGGGTACGCCTATGGCCCTCTCAGGCCTGGAATGGGCCCAAATCACAAATGCCGTTTTGGATATTTATGGAGACTGCCCCCCCCCCCCCCCCCTGTGACGGGCCCCCCGACTGGATGCACCTGTCTCGAAAAATGCTGTCTACGCCCCTGAACTGAGCTAAGAGAACACCGATTTCGTGGTATAGCATTGGGCTGTCACGCAACCACAAAACCTTGTCTGTCAGACCCAGAATGCATCATCAGTTCATTGTTAGTAATAACCTGCCAGCAAATCAGTAGTTCGATGTTTTGCAATCTAGCTGAACGACTGCTCTTTAAAGTCAACATTTGTTAAGGCATAAGTTTGAAAGCAGTTGCTTGCAGGCTTCGCGCTGGCACTTCAACGGAGTGTTTTGCAAACCACTATTGAATCATAAAAGGCGAACAAAACAAACAGTTTCAACTTCTGGCTCCGATCGCAAAGGCATATTAGCAGAAGCCAGAAAGTGTTGTTCATTTATTCTTCATATCAAAATGACGGTGTTCGTTGTGTTTATAGCGAGCAGGCAGAAGCAAAACACAGGACCATATATTAATGATGACAAATAATGGTCTGTAAAATTATGTGGAGCTGTATTGCGAGGCGGCGTTTCGCACCCGAGCTGATCCGATGCGGTCGGCAGTGGGCGGCAGGTGCTGCCATCTAACCAGACTGTATACAAGTTAGTACGGCCGGGGCGGCCCGCCAGTGCGCCAGATACGGAGGAAAGCCGCAGGTGCTGCCATCTATCCCCCTGCTACCGGCCGACGACACTGCCCTCTGATTGCCTTTGCAGCAGTCAAAATACAGCTATCCACAGTGAAAAACTCTAAAATTTCGCGCCGCTTCGCGGCATAACACAAAATACGCAATTGCTTATTCAAATTTGGAAAATGGGAAAATGAATTAATTAAGTGTCTGGCAGAGTTTCTCTTTGGCGGTACCTAATTGCTAGCTCCATGGCCCACTCCCTTCATAAAGTATTAACTTTCAAGCGGGCATGTTTAGTAGGGTGTGCCAAAAAAAAAACATAATTGTTGAAAAGTATTGGTGCTCAGGGCTAATGTGGTTCTCCGAGACCTGGCGAGTTGAACGGTGTCATTTGTATCCATTTTGGAGTTGGTCTAGGGGTTCCTCAAAAGGTTTTAAGTTTGGGGTGTATTAACCCGCGCCGTGCCGGGGGGGGGGGGGGGGGGGGGGGGGGGCGTTTAGACGCCCCCCCTCCGTTTTTTTGCCAATAGCTAAAAACCGTTGAAGCTAGGTAGCTGAAATTTTCAGTACCTGTCCGCTGAACATTTTTACAACTTTTGTGAAACCAAAAGTTTCAGGTCTTATCAGGTCAGGTCACCAGGTCAGGTCACGTGACCCAACCTCAGAAAAAGTTTGTGGTCGTGCCACGTCTACAGTTTCCGGGTGATCACTTTTACACTTTTAGAGTTTGATAAGGATATCATTACCTACAATTTGCATATCTCGGATTTTTTTATTCGGTGACCTAAGGTCTGATCGATCACGTGACCTTCCCCATTATAAGTCAAAGGGGAAATATTGAAATGCTTTGCTTTCCATGTAAACGCATCCAATCAACGTTTTTTCTTCAGGATCATGTGGTAATAGACCATTCTTCATTACCCAGATACTATTTTGGCTTATTTGACCCCCCACAAGGTCATCCGAGGTCACATGAGGTCACATACACTTTTTTGCCAATAACTTTTGATCGAAGAGAGATAGAAGCTTGAAGAAGGCACGAATTTGATTTTCTAGTCAAGACGCATCGACTCATATGCAACATGACCCACCGTGACCGACTTGGTCACCATGTGACCTTCACCTGAGGTCAAATTTTTTAATTGACTTTCCAAGGTCAAGATGTATATTTTTCGATGCGCCTTGCCGATGGAAACACGATGGAGCCACAATCAATGCTCTATCTTGAATAGCAAAAAAGTTATTCGCGAAAAACTTTTTCAAGATAACAGCCATTTTGACCTTTGATGACCTCTGGAGCCTCAACTATTGACCTGAACTCAAATCTGACGGTAAAACGTTGCTGGAGCGTTTCAAGAGCTATCTATTGTTTTTTTTTCGGTTTCGTCCTAGCTATCATAGTTCCCGAGATATCGTGGGATTTCAGGATCAAGTTACCTAAAACGGGAAAATTTGACCTATGATGACCTCTGGTGACCTCAATAATAACCTGAGCGAAAAAATGACTGAAGTAGTTTCTAAATCATTTTTGACGAGCTTTCCAACGCTGTTTTTCGTTTTGCGCTACGTTGCCTAGGAGCAGAGTTAGAAGGGGGCGTCGAAACGCCCCCGGCACGGCGAAGGTGGCGCCGAGCACCGGCACGGCGCGGGTTAACCCATTACGGCAATGAGGATCACTATCTGCATGGGGCTCCGGTGGACAGTTGCGTCTGTTAGCAGGCATGAATTGATTTTTTTTCGCTGATGTTTAACCCGAATGTTGCCCCCCCCAAAAAAATCAACATTTTCAAAAAAAAAAATCCTTAAAATGAGCTTGAACCAAGCTTTTGGACACATTTCTGTTCCGCTTTTAGCCAACATTTCAGGTTCTATATTTGGATTAAAAAGTAATCTATCGGGACCAGAATTTTATCAGCAAACCATTTATGATATCAAAAATAAAAATAAAATAAGTATATATAATTTGTTAATGTTTCAAATTTTATTTTAACAAATTTTGAATAACATTTTTTTTTTGAAGAAATATTCGGGTTAAACATGAGGGAAAAAATCAATTAATGCCTGCTAACGACGCAACTGTCCACCGGAGCCCCATGCAGATAGAGATCCTCATTGCCGTAATGGGTTAATACACCCCAAACTTAAAACCTTTTGAGGAACCCCTAGACCAACTCCAATATGGATAAAAATGACGCCGTTCAATTCGACAGGTCTCGGAGAACCACATTAGCCCTGAGCACCACTACTTTTCAACAATTGTGTTTTTTTGGCACACCCTAATGTGCCGAGTTCCGAAAAAACGCGAACGCAAAGACGCGGACATCGGCACCCGGAAGCTGCTCCTGCGGAGCCCAATTTGCTGGACCGAAGCAGACTGGTTATTGATTCGACACTGATTTAATCGATTGGAATCGTTCAATCAAAATTCTTTGTATACAAAGATAATTGATTCACTACCAGATCATTTGATTCATGAATCGTGATTGAATCAAAACCCGCATCAAATCAAGGCTGACTGAATCAAAAGATGTAACGATTCTAACGATTCAAGTACACTGGCAAATTGTGCTAATACATGCAGTCCCAGTGGCTACATTCATTTATACTGAAATAGTATTGCTGTAACAATATTTTAATTATCATACATATGTATGTTTCCATTTGTATTGATTTGAAATAAATTCACCACATATATTTAAATGTTGAATCAAACGTGAATCAATTAAAATATTTGTTTGATTCTTTGAATTGGAACGAATTAATTCTAAAAAATGTATTCATGAATCGAACGGTGATTGAATCATTCAGATTCCAAAATGAATTATGATTGAATCGTTCCCAAAAAGTTGAATCAATAACCAGTCTCGACTAAAGAGCTAATAGTGGGACCATGCCAGGACCATCTCCCCAAGACTTGCCCCAGGCTCCTCCAGATCCGCAGGGACCATTTATGTGCGGAAAAGTCGTTTTGCCTCTTGCTGCTTTCAAACCATGTGCTCTGTTACCAGTTGTTTGTTACAGTTCGGTACATATGTATACAATTATTATTATCATAGGTGGATACCGGTCCGTTACTCTGTTACTCCGTTACTAACGAAGTAACTTTTTTTAGTAACGAAGTAACGGATTCGTTACATTCTTTTTACAGTAACGGACCGAGTAACGGAAGATACTTTTGTGGTCCGTTACTTCGTTACGTTTTAGTCCGTTACTCCGTTACTCTGTTACTCCGTTACTTTTTTCCTATACTTGTTTCTCTTCACGCCCGGCTTTATTCGCACCAGCACAATCAATGCTTTACACACGTAAAAATAAAATGTCATATGGCGTAAAGGGCTGCCAAATGTTGTACCTGTTGGGCTGTTGCTTAATGCGGCGCAATGCGCAATGACTGCGCAAAAGGTAGCCGTCTCCCGATCCCGATCCCGCGAAACGTTGACAATGTTCGTCAGCTGATATAGGCCGGCGGCAAGCTGGCGGCACTAGTTTATGATAAAGGCGAGCTTCGAGTAACGAGTAGCGAGCCTCTGATAGTTACACGCACTGGGGGGGGGGGGGGGGATTCCGCCCCCTAAGATCTCGCCCTCCATACGAGCTACAATAACAAAATTTGTAGGGTAGGGAGGTTCTGTAGGGAACTCTGTTTTGCAAAATTTGCATGACCCTAGGTCAATATCTTCAAGATCAAATGGGGTAAAATATGCAAAAAAGAATAGCACTTTGCTCCAGAAACCTCGAAATATCTTGAGAACTATGATAGCCAGGAATAAACGAAAAAAGCAATTGAAAGCTCTTGAACAAAGCAATCGCCATGGTGTCCGCACATTTGAGCTCAGATCAATAGTTGAGGCTCCAGAGGTGACTAAAGGTCAAAAAGGCTATTTTGGCAAAACATTTTGTTCTTCTCGCATTTTTTTTAGCCTAATAAAGATAAGGCAATGATTTTGAGGACATCGTGTTCGTTAAGGCGCTTAGAAATATATTAATGTTGGTCAGTTTAGGTCAACTTAGAAATTTGACCTCAGGTCAAGGTCAAATGGTGACCCAAGATGGTCATGCTGCATATTGGGAGATGTGTCTTGACGAGACAAACACATTGGTACCGGTTTCACTTATCTTTCTTAATTCTGCCGGAATTGATATCACTTTGTTTTACAAAAGTAACGGAGTAACGGAGTAACTGTAACTTCCGTTATTTTGTTGACGATGTAACGGAGTAACGAGTAACTAGTTACTTTTTTTTTAGTAACGGAATAACGAGTAACGAAGTTACATTTTGAAGTAACGGTGCCCACCTATGAATTTATTATCATATATGAGCGCTGACTGCCACCGGTCATCGTTATTTACTATCCGAAGCATATGTATATGAAAAACTACCTTAATTTCAATATTTTTCATCATACCGAGATGTGCAACCAGGAATGAGGGTTACCTGAGTCTTGGTTCCACTCACGGTCTGGTTCCAATTTTAAAATTTCGTTTTCTACGACGTAAAATTAAAATTTTCACGCCGCTTCGCGGCGTCACATCGGTGGCCATCGTCATAACGAAGCCATCGCCATCGTCTTCGGTTCGTTGTAACGGTGAATTGAATGAATAGCATGTTTAGCTTCTTATTCTCTACTAGGCCCACCGCCCATGTTTCTGGGTTTTATCAGGCAAACCCGTCAAAATTTCGCGCCGCTTCGCGGCGCTAAATAACAAGTACCTACTATGACATGAAAATCCACATACAAAATGCTGCAAAGGCTTAAATACACGCATACAAAATTAGGCACATTTTTCGTCATTTCAGCCGACACCCCCACTCAAAAGTTATCGGCGACGCCCCTGGGTACAGCTGACAATTGACATAGTCTGTGCTCAGTGCAAGGCAATGACGGAACAATACAAACTGCAAGCTGACATTTTTCCTTTTTCGATATCCCAAAAGGTCGAAAAGGTAAATAAATAAATATAGAAATCGGGAGGTTGCAAAATAAAGTGGCCCAAATCCGGGAAGAAATTCGAAATTGGGAGTAGGTAAGGTCCGCTAGAAACGGTTTCCCCCCCAAAAGTGCCGGCTGGATCCGCCCTTGTGACATATCATCATTGGCGTCGCCAGGCATTTTAGGTTGGGGGGAATTTGTCTGACAGACGTTGACCATCTAATACAAATATTTTTACCAGGAATAGGGAAGAATAGGGAATTTTTACCAAATATGCATATTTGGAGCGGGCGCGAACCTGTGGACTTCATCAACCTACTACATTTTTTTCCGACCCTAAAATTACCTCGGATATGTATCAAGTATAAATATCAGGGGTTGCTGTCCGGAGGCTGGATGAAGGGGGGGGGGGCAAGTTGCCCCGCTTGTCCCCGTGACAACGCCTATGCATATTATTCAATATGTGAGGTCCTAGACTCCTATTTTCAGAAAAAAAAGAAAAATGTCATGAACATATATAGTCATGCACAACGCAAGTGGTGCGTAAGTCAAAATTATTTTGTCGTGCTGCTGTCATTCTCTATAGCGAAAGCACTTCGCTGTGTTTTGATGCAATATGCATAACATGGTAGGTTTTCCTAACTCATTTCATTATTCAGTATACACGTCTTGTCTTCGTCTTAAGATACGATTGTTTTATGCTCTTTAACATTGTATTTCAAGCAATATTCACGCAAAAAAGTAAATGCTGAATAATGATAAGAATTCCATTAGCCATAGCTAGGTACATACATCCCTGTGACGCTATGCAAACGTCTAACACAAACTGGACTGCAATGTTTTCGGATATCCTCCACAAAACAAAAAATAAGCAAACATACGCTACACATGTGTAATGTGGATCATACATTCCGAAGAAAAGATGTTCCGAAGCCGCTCTTCACAATACTGAAGATATCCTGTTCCAGATTACATGTGTTGCAATGTTTGTGGAAGACAGCCCCACGACTAAGAAGGAGTGCAAATTTAATATTTTGGCAACAGGCTGTCCTCGACAGCTTACCTTCCGAAAGGGTTGATCATTTATCGTATTCAGCTACTAAACCAAAGGAAGGCAAATCGCAAAATATTCAAAGAGTTGTCGGAAGAATAACCGTTTCATTCACAAACCGCTGGCGAGCCTCCCAACCCGCCTGGAAGTCTTCCAGCAGACGGCATCACAGTAAGACACCTTACTTCCATCACCTGGTGGGGACCATGCCAGGTTACCTCGCTTGAATAAACATACTGCAGATGAATCGGCGCTGCGCGTCACTATAACGGGATGCATCAGGCTGTCCGAGCCGGATGGCGGGCTGCCAAACTTTCGCCGGCTGCCATATGCTCAACTCTGTGTTTCATATCATCACAACCGGTGTAAAATAAGGAGTATGGAGTCTGACACTCGTTTGGACTGTTTGCCAGCCAGCTTGAAGTAAAATGATCAGCCAAACTCCGCCGTGCAGCACAGTTGCTGGCCCGCGGCGAGTAACAGCGGTAGATGATATAGACGGTCGATTTCCGCCAATCGTGCATAAATAGCATTGCAGTATCACATTTAAATTACATAACTTGGCAAGTAAACCGTAAATACCACGTACGCACACAGTTTGCGTGTAAACACGTATACAGAGCTCGACCCGTGCCGCCGAACTTGGGTCGACACTCGACAGCTAAAATCAGCATCAACGAATCAGAATTGGTAAAGTTGTGAAACCAGATAAAACCGGAATTAGACGTGGGACTGCAGTAAGCGGCAGGGCCAACATATACTCTATAGTCGATAATAACCGCAGTGTAAACCAGATAAAACCAGAATTAGACGTGGGACTCCAGTAAGCGGCAGGGCCAACATATACTCTATAGTCGATAATAACCGCAGTGTAAACCAGATAAAACCGGAATTAGACGTGGGACTCCAGTAAGCGGCAGGGCCAACATATACTCTATAGTCGATAATAACCGGAGTGTAAACAATCTGCCTTGCGAAATGACACACCCAAAAGCGTTCTCCAGACGGTAAGGTAAACCAATTCCAGCTGGATAGAGTTCCGATAACTCAGTGCGCTTAAAAACCCACGGACTTCAAACGCGGACGAGGCCTACTTACCAGCTGCACAATGTGCACATAGTGATAACTTGATCCAGCGCCAGTTTCGGACACTTCATCGTCCTTCAAGGCTTCAGCCTGGTCAGGTGATGAGCGCCAGTTTCGGACACTTCATCGTCCTTCAAGGCTTCAGCCTGGTCAGGTGATGAGGTGACCTCTCTCGTCGACCTCTCCCGTGACCGGCGCAATGTTTGGGCCTAATGATGCTACCTGTCACCCCGAAAATAGCTTGCTCGTCACGAGTTCCTAACCAAGAGCTGACAAAGCTTCCGCAGTGCAGACAACTTTTTCATTGATTCAACTTTTTTGGAACGATTCAATCACGATTCATTTTGAAACCTGATTTTTTTAAAGAATTGATTCTTTCCAATTCAAAGAATCAAACAAATATTTAATCGATTCACGTTTGATTCATATTTAAATATATATGTTGAATTTATGCTAAATCAATACAAATGGAAAATACATATACATATATGATCATTAAAACATTGTTACAGCAATAGCATTTAAGTATAAATCAATGAAGCAACTGGGACTGTATTGTATTTGCACAATTTACCATGTGCATTTGAATCGTTAAATCTTTTGATTCAATCAGCCTTGATTCCATACGGGTTTTGACTCAATCACGATTCATGAATCAAAAGATCTGGTGGTGAATCAGTTCTTCTTTATTCAAGGAATTTTGATTGAACGATTCCAATCGATTCAATCAGAGTCGAACCAATAACCAGTCTGCTGCAGTCAGTGGCGGATCTAAGTTTCGAGTTTAGGAAGGGCAAAAATTTCGCTCCGCGTTTCCCCGGCGAAAAGTTGTTGAGCGGGGGGGGGGGGGGGGGGGCATCGGGTCATAGGTACGAAGAGTCGTTGAGTGGGGGGGGGGGGGGGTGGCGTCAAATAATATACCTTTGTTGGGTGACGGGAAAGACGCCGTCAGCGAAAAGTTGTTGAGCAGCATAGGTGTCGCAACCATTACAGATAGTGTCCGTACAAGTTGGCAGATCGCCAAAAACTTGTACGTACTGTCCGTGCAAGTTTAAGGATTGAGGAACCGTTTGAAGGCGCACAATGGAAAATAATTTTTTATCTCACAATTTCTCATCCCACAATTATGTATCTATCTGTTAGGTTTCGAAAATAAATATGGTAGGAATTATTATATTAATTTAACTCTCGCCCGGGTAGGGGGTATGCCACCCCCTCGGTTTTCTGGAATAACTCGCGTAATTTTCAACCGATTGCGATGAAACTTTCAGTACCCTACTTTTCAGAAAAGTTGCAAATACTCTGAAAATTTTGAATTTCTAATCTACATGACCCATGACCTATGACCTGTTTCTCAAAGTCATGTCAGGCGCAACTGGCGTCCCGTAGTATCAATGCTTGTAACTTGTGCAGTTTCCGAGTGTTTGTTGTTCAGGAGCATATGCACAGGTGTTTCCAGGTGACAGTTGTGGTTTCCACTGAGATTGTGACCTCGATTCACCATTTCAGAGGTCAACTGAGGTCATTGACCTCCGATGACCTCAGATTACTTTTTGGGGGCTTCTGGCGGTTTCTAGGACATTTTGTGACGCAGATTTCAAATTTGGGATCCATTTGATATAATTATATGTTCCACTGGGGTCATGCGCTTCCACAGGTCAACCGAGGTCACTGACCTTAGATGACCTGACATAACCTTTTTGGAATTTTGCAGTTTTTAGGACATTTTGTGACGCTGATTACGAATTTGGCACCTATTATAAGCATTATTATACGCTCATTCACGATTCTAGCTCGATAAAATTCAATGTATACGCATTTACAATTTTGATGACTTTTTGGTCATTCGCATGACTTCAGAGGTCACCTAATGACCAAATACATTAAAATCGGAAATAAACTGCTTGCTCTCGTCACAAGCAACACGCTCGTCTTTGAATCGAAGCTCTAGCTCAATTAAGGGCGAAACGCTAAGGGGGGGGGGGGGGGGTCGTACCAACTCCCCCACCCGAACACGTGGTGATTTTGCCCTACCCGGGCCAGGGTTAATAGTGCTGTAAAATTGACGATTTCTGGATAAAATACCCTACATACGTTGGCATCCCAGACACGTTCACCAGGCACACCGTGACCAAAGAACCGAAACTTTTTTGTGTGTGATTTCGATCGACAATTGTGTTTGCGAATGAGTGCCAATGACAAACAGGGAGGTGACTGTGGTGATAGTTATGTTATGCAGGTATGTAGCCAGGGGCTGCAAAGGCAGCTCCCTGGAGCTTGGGTGGGCCCTTCTGGCCCGCCTGGGCTCCAGAGGGGAGAACGGCGACGATGATCAGACGGTGTAGCTTTCATTATATTTAAAGTTGGAGTGCCAAATGGAATACCGAAACTCCAATGCCAGCCTCATAACTCCAATTTCAACTAAAACAAACATTTGTATCCTTTTTAGGCCAGCTACGTGCCTCCTCAGACCGGCCAAGGGCCTTTTCAGACAGGCATAAGCCCGGCATATACAACCAATCCATGCCCTCGCAGGTCTGAATAATGCTCTCTTAGATCCCTGTAACACACACACACACACACACACACACACACACACACACACACACACACACACACACACACACACACACACACACACACACACACACACACGCACACACACGCACACACGCACGCACGCACGCACGCACGCACGCACGCACGCACGCACGCACGCACGCACGCACGCACGCACGCACGCACGCACGCACGCACGCACGCACGCACGCACGCACGCACGCACGCACGCACACACACATACACACCGAGGGCAATCTGAGGCCTGACAGGGGCCCTATAAGACCGAAATAAGACTCATTAAGACTGATAATAACCCCATCAGGCCCGAAAATATCCTCTCGAATCGACCGAGGGTCCTCTGTTGGTCAATCGATGGTCCTCTCAAAGACGCCGAAGGTCATTTCTTACCGGCTTAATATCCTCTCAGGCCGGCATGGGGGCTCTCTTCTGCCTGACGATGTCACTTTCATACCGACCGCCGGCCCTCGGAGGCCCAACGACTAGACAGGAGACTAAAGGGCATCTATGGGACATTAAGGGAGCCATTGTTTAAAAAAAAATATACCATTGACTGGCGGGCAAATATTAGCGTTCCTTTACGAACATTCGTAATTGCTCAAAATATAATAACTTTATCATCGTGAAATTTTTGTACCTTCTCCTACACCAATTCACGGTTTCTGTGCGAAAATGAAGAGATGTCGTCGAAAACTTTTGAGATCTAGGACATTTAGTAACGTTGCTACAAGCCACTTTAACGAGAAAATCAGTTTACCTTCAACACATTGCGTAAAGCCCAAACTTTGAGCAAACTACGATTATTAAAGATAAAAGATAGCAAATTGCAGTGGCTACAAACTGTCCATCTCGGATTTTTTTTTTTTTTAACCCCACAAATTAAAGAAATATAATGTTCAACTAAAATATATATATATATATATATATATATATATATATATATATATATATATATATATATATATATATATATATATATTTAAAAAAAAACGGAATATATGTTGGAAAAGCACATATGCACGATTCCAAAAACAAATTGAAAAACAATACCACCATTTTTGGCTGACTCATGGCTGCAAAGTATGAGTACCTTACTAACGACGTCATTTGTTTTTATCGGCTCTTACATCTATGTGATAGTCATTTTACCACGGTCGGGTGGTAAAATGACTATCACTATCGAATTCTACGAATATTCAGGATGGGATAATTAATAAAATAATCCATAATCCATGAAAAATGCATCGTGTGACTCGGTAGATCTTTAGCGCATATTGACCTTTTGTGACCTGACCTTAACCCGCGAGTTACTGGGGTATATTCCATAACGCGACTTACTGGGGGGGGGGGGCTATTTTTGGCCTCCTCCCCTCGGATCTCCGGAACTACTGGACCGATTGTAACAATTCAAACGGCATTCGATAGCCCTGATAAATTTATCCCGGGAAACATAATATTGTTGACCTCGGGGTCACTGATGACGTCACAGGTCAGGTCAAGTACAAAGTGTTTGACCGTGTCAAAAGGTCTCGATGGATGGAATTGTCGCGTAAAATTGCGATATTAAACGCATAAGCAGTGGATAAATCGGTATGATTCGTGTGTCTGACACTTCTAAGTACCATTCTAAGCTGTTTATGACCTTGGGTCAGTTCAAGGTCATCCGAGGTCACGAGGTCAAACTGCAGATTACGGTCATTAGGCGTTGTAACACATGTTTATGGGTTTATTTTTCGTCTAGAACGCGAAAAATGACCTTAGAACGTTGTTTGTTCCATATAAATAGCAGTAAAAAGCAAAAACGGAAAATCTTTTTTATGCATAGTAATGCTGTGCGAGGTGGTCGATTTTGGTCATTTAAAGGTCATAAGTCAGTCATTTTTTAAGATATCGACGTTAAATTTGGTACACATATTCACCGAACACGTCTAGATCATATACATTCCGGTTTTTGGATAATTCGGATTTATTTTTGAAAATGTTGTAAAAACAAAAGAAATGTATTTGAATTTTTCAAAATTTTGAATAAAAAAACACTTCAAAATCCGAGATGGCAGTTTGATAACCCGTCTATTTTCAGTAACCTGCTTTAAGACAATTTAATATATCTCAAACCTTGTACCTTTGACAGCGTTTTCCGCAAACCATTATTTTTCAACAAAAACCGAAGAACATGACATCACTCTGACGTCATTCCCGGTTGACCTATCATAATCTTATCTTTTTCCTCTGGCCAACATGTGTAGAATTGGTGTGAGAGAAGGTACTGAAAGTTTGGTGAAGATACTCGTGTTGGTTTAGGAGTTATTGCAAAATAACGGGAGGGGGAAGGGGGGCAAAAATAGCCCCCCCCCCCCCCAGTAAGTCGCGGGTTAACCTTGAATTTAGCTTGCAGTCTCACTTTTGCTTAAAGGGAATAGTTCACCTTTAACATGGAGTTTTGGACTGAGATAGCAGATTTGTAGAGGAGATCTACAAATGGGTTGTGGTAAAGAATTACCTCCCTACGTTGAGTAATTTCGACACAGGACTAGCGGGCCCGGTTTCATTTCCGCTGTTCCGGGCCGCGATCAGGACATGAACGCTCGCCGCCGGAGGCAGGTACACTCTCTGGCACGTATAGTATCTGATCACGACGCCTCGTAGATATCCGCTCAGCCGCCCGGGCGGCGCGGTGGCCCCTTGTCAGAGACTGTACTTGGCGTCAGGCGGAGCGGGGTGGAGCCAAAACGCCAGCTGCTATCTACGATTTCTCGTGAAATGCAAAGAGAAACTTACTTCTTTCTCCACATATATCCATCAGTTGTCCAAACCAAAGTCATATTCGTAGTTTTGAGCTCAAGATGCACCGCATGGTTAAATTTCAAGACAACTTTCAAGGTGACCGGAACATGCTGTACTTGCCCCTTTAAGCGGGATATATATTATATACCTTCCAGATCACTTTTGGGCAATAATGATCGCAATCGAAGGCTTATGATGGCAAATATAGCCCATAAACTCATGAAGGTGCGTCGATTTTGACCTTTTACCTGACCGTAACCTGACATCGATTGCACACCTAGTGATGCTTGTATAGACCTATGGCTTTCTTAACCCGCGGCGTGCTGGGGTGGGGCGTTTGGACGCCCGCTAAGGGTTTTTCGGAGTTATTGGGAAAACGGTAGCAGGCATCTTGCCGTATTTGGCACAGCTGTTTGGGTGCCAATTACGTTCATGACGTGACTTTTTCTAATCTTATCAGGTCAGGTAACCAGGGGCTGGATTCCCATCCTGACTTACGAATGATTGTATTCGTATGTCGTTCATTTGGGATTACCATCTCACTACTTACGAAAATTCAGAACTCTGCCGACAAGTTACGAATTTTGGGATTCCCATCTCTCATATATTTCTAAGGGGACCAAAAGCCAATAGCTGCAAGCTATTTCCTTTAGGGAAGAGCAAGTTTTGGTCGTGAGTCAACTGCAGAATTTCGGCCACTTATTCGAGAGATGGTAATACCGATTTAAGACAATTCTTGCGGAAAAAACTTAGGAATTTTCGTAAGAATTGCATAGATTGGAATCCGGCCCCAGGTCAGATCATGTGTACATATATAACTACCGCAAGACACCCATGCCAGAGATAAGACGTCCTATCCCCCCGCCCTCCCCCCCAGGTGTTCGATGACATGTCACATGATCAGGCACGTAGCCAAGGGGGAGGGGGGGGGGGGGGGCAACCCCCCCCCCCCCTGGAGGCCAGGAGGCGCGCCGAAAAGGGCCGACGAGACCGCGCGAATCGCGGTATCATGGGCTCTTTACATTCGCGTGGTCTTAGAGAGTTTAGAGGACTTCAGAGGCCCTTTAGGGCCACCAGGGCCCTCTGAAAGACCAGAGGGCCCCTTGGACGTTCAACAGAGCACTGTGCATGTCAGAAAGGCCCCTGGCCAGACCGAAAGGGCCCCTGAGCGGGTCAGCGGGCCCCATGAGCACGTCGAATGGTCCCCATGAACACGTCGAATGGGCCCCTAGCCAGCACATAGGGCCCCTGGGCAGGTCGATATGCCCCTGAGAATGTCGGCAGGGCGACAAAGCGGCCAGCGCAGTCCCTTGCCAGGTCATAAGGGCCTCTGAGCAGGTTGGAGGGCCTCTGGACAGACCAGAGGGGCCCTGGGAAGTTAAAAGGGCCCCTGTGCAGGTCAGAAGGGCCCCTGACCAGACCGAAAGGGCTCCTAGGTGGGTCAGAAGGGCCCCTGAACATGCCGAATGAGCCCTAGTCAGCACAGATGGGCCCCAGGGCAGGTTGGAGGGCCCTCGGAGCATGTCGCAAGGCGACAAAGCAGCCAGCGCAGTCCCTTGCCAGGTTGGAAGGGCCCCTTAGAAGGCTAGATGGCCCCTGGAAAGATCAGAGGGCCCCCGGACAGTTAAAAGGGCCCCTGTGCAGATCGGAGGGGCCCCTGACCAGACCGAAAGTCCATTCATTTTTTTTTGGTGGGGGGGGGGGGGGGGGGCTTTCAACGCTTGGGAAGGGGGCCTTTTCAACGTTCGGGAAGGGGCCCTTTCGAGGCGCCGCCCCCCTCCCCCTGGACGAAATCCTGGCTACGTGCCTACACATGATGTGTCCGCGTAAAAGTTCCGAAACCGTGGCGACGCCACTGTTGAGCGGTTGGCGTAAATCACGACTTCCCGGGACAAAAATCGCAACCTGCCGGATCGATGGGGGGGGGGGGGGGCAAAAACATACGTTTTCCTACCGATGTTTCGTTTGTGGGGGGGGGGGGGGGAATTGCCCTTTTTACCAACCGTAGATCCGCCACTGGCCGCAATGGATATCTCTTAACATCGTCACACCTTCCGCACACAGCCATTCTCCTTTGGGGTGGGTGGGGGGGGGGGGGGGGGATTCTCGTCCACACAGTAGTCCGGCCTATAGCCATATGCCGCCTGGGTGGGGAAGCTGGCAACCGAATGACCTGAGCCAGTAGCCAGACTCGAACACTCGAGCAGCTCCCCGACCACCTCTGCTGCTCGGCCCCGCCTCCGGCCGGTGCCCGCCAGTGCGCATGCGCGCGGTGACGTCAGCGCGGCAACAGGTCGCCGGCAGCGCGGCGGGGCGGCGGCGGCGGCTCGGCCCACGTCGCAGCGAGCTGCTCCGTCCCGCCAGCCGTGCCTCCGCTGCCGCCCGCCGCGCAGTGCCGAGCAGAACGTGTTCCGTGACCTGACCCGACCTGACCCGAGCCGACCGCCGCAGCCATGCCCGAGGCTGGCCAGACCAACGTGGACCCGCCGCCGCCGGGTGGTAGCGGGATTCGTTTCAACCCGCAGTACTTCAAAACCACACCCGGGATCATCAAGATCATACAAGTGGTGAGTGGGGTGTGCCCTGCGCTCGCTGGGCTGGCTGTGACCTAAGAGGGCAATGCTGCTGTTGCCCTGACAGAGTGGTTGATTCATGTGGCAGTAATAGGTGTGTTGGTGCTTAAACTTGGAGAGGGTATACTTCTCTTTTCGCATTACCAATCGCGTACGTGGCGGATTAAGTTTATAAGCACACGTGAAGATTGTGGGCGTCGGATCGCGGTGTCTTCTGCATGATCACAATTAATGACAAATGCCGAAGAGCACTCTATCGAATCCTTTTCAATGGTAGGCCATGTGTATGCTTTTTGGCTCGTGTTGCAAATTTATCTCGTGCACTTGTGATACCTGGAAAACTTTAATCTGCGTGTTCAGGGATGTTGATTGCCTCTGAGAGTTATAGTTTCTGCGTTGCATTTCGAAGGTGAAATCTTAAATTGGACACTTGCCAGACTGCTTATCACCGAAGAGTTGAACACTCACTGCGTCTGGGTTTGAACAGGGGTGACAGGGGTGCGATGACCGGTGACCCTTGTTGTCCGCTGTTCAGCTAGCGGTCCCGGCTCTCCAGCGAAGTGGGACTACTTGGCATGCGGTCGATTGTATCCAATGATGTGGCAATACTACTGACACAGTAGCGTACCCAGGATTCGCTCCAGGAGGGTGCAATTTTTGCTCAGGGGGCATACAGTACCCCCACCAAAAAAACTCACCGGATTTGGCCCACTCTATTTTTAAAAGGGCATATTTTCACCATTATCATGTCCGTGAATTAGCGTCGGATTCGGATTCGAATTCAGCGTCGAGTAGCGATTCGCTTCAAAATCTGGATACAGGTCAATTGGGGCACGCTAATCACGAAAATAATATTTATTTTGACATTCAAGGTCATCTTCAAGGTCTTTTTCAAGGTCAAAGGACCGGGCGCCTCAAAACGCCTTTAAGGGTTGCTCCAATTGCAAAAATAATGGTCTCAATCAATTCCCCGGGTCCATATCTAACCTCCGCATTGGCAACCTCACGCGTGCCTTATATCCTTGAGCCCATAAAAGGTTCTCAAAGGATGGGGCGCCTCAAAACGCCTTTAAGAGTTGCTCCAATCGCAAAAATTATGGTCTCAATCGATTCCCCGGGTCCATATCTAACCTCTGCATTGGCAATCTCACGCGTGCCTTATATCCTTGAGACCATAAAAGGTTCTCAAAGGACGGGCGCCTCAAAACGCCTTTAAGGGTTGCTCCAATTGCAAAAATAATGGTCTCAATCGATTCCCCGGGTCCATATCTAACCTCCGCATTGGCAACCTCACGCGTGCCTTATATCCTTGAGACCATAAAAGGTTCTCAAAGGACGGGGCGCCTAAAAACGCCTTTAAGGGTTGCTCCAATTGAAAAAAATAATGGTCTCAATCGATTCCCCGGGTCCATATCTAACCTCCGCATTGGCAACCTCACGCGTGCCTTATATCCTTGAGACCATAAAAGGTTCTCATAGGACGGGGCGCCTCAAAACGCCTTTAAAGGGTTGCTCCAATTGCAAAAATAATGGTCACAATCGATTCCCCGGGTCCATATCTAACCTCCGCTTTAGAAACCTCACGCGTGCCTCATATCCTTGAGACCATACAAGGTCCTCGTTTTGAGGCTCCCTGCCCTTTGAGAACCGTTTATGGTCTCAAGGATATGAGGCACGCGTGAGGTTGCTAATGCGGAGGTTAGATATGGACCTGAAGAATCGACTGAGACCATTGTTTTTGCAATTGGAACAGCCGTTAAGGGCTTTTTGAGGCGCCCGTCATTTGAGAACCTTTTATGGTCTCAAGGATATAAGGCACGCGTGAGGTTGCCAATGCGGAGGTTAGATATGGACCCGGGGAATCGATTGGGACCATTATTTTTGCAATTGGAGCAACCCTTAAAGGCGTTTTGAGGCGCCCCGTCCTTTGATAACCTTTTATGGTCTCAAGGATATAAGGCACGCGTGAGGTTGCCAATGCGGAGGTTAGATATGGACTCGGGGAATCGATTGAGACCATTATGTTTGCAATTGGAGCAACCCTTAAAGGCGTTTTGAGGCGCTCAGTCCTTTGAGAACCTTTTATGGTCTCAAGGATATGAGGCACGCGTGAGATTTCTAATGCGGAGGTTAGATATGGACCTGAAGAATCGACTGAGACCATTGTTTTGCAATTGGAACAGCCGTTAAGGGCGTTTTGAGGCGCCCCGTCATTTGAGAACCTTTTATGGTCTCAAGGATATGAGGCACGCGTGAGGTTTCTAATGCGGAGGTTAGATATGGACCCGGGGAATCGAGTGAGACCATTATTTTTTTTGCAATTTGATCAACCCTTAAAGGCGTTTTGAGGCGCCCCGTCCTTTGAGAACCTTTTATGGTCTCAAGGATATGAGGCACGCGTGAGGTTTCTAATGCGGAGGTTAGATATGGACCTGAGGAATCGACTGAGACCATTGTTTTTGCAATTGGAACAGCCGTTAAGGGCGTTTTGAGGCGCCCCGTCCTTTTACCTTGAAAATGACCTTGAAGATGACCTTGAATGTCAAAATAAATGTTATTTTCGTGATCAACGTGCCCCAATTGACCTGTAACCAGATTTCGGAGCGAATCGCTACTCGACGCTGAATTCGAATCCGAATCCGACGCTAACTTCACGGACATATTTTTATCTTAGAAAAATCAAAAAATCATTCATTTTTTCGACCAAAGGGGGCACGTACATACCTCAGGGGGGGGGGGGGGGGGGGAATTGCCCCGTTTGCCCTCCCCCTTGTGTACGCCTATGGATTGTGTCGATGTGTCTGTCAATGTCGATTGTGTGTCCGATAATTGAAGGGACGACGGCGGATCTCGCTACCATTTCACAATATCCGCGCTGCTGTCTAGTTCTGTACCCCATCCGCCCCCGAACACCCGTCGTGCCGGGGAACTTACGCCGCGCCTGCTGGAGCCGTCTGACTTGGCAGTCGGTGACGTCACTGGCACAGTGACCT
>JAXIVJ010000024.1:75000-130000 GCA_036785665.1 Chirona hameri
GAAGAGAGCAAAATTCTTTGGACCCAAAAAGTCCGGAAAATGGCCTACATTCCAAGGCTGCTCTCAGGCCCTGGCTGGCTCACGGCTTGATATAAGTACTCTGGCGTCACGGCACCACTCGTCCGACGGTGGCGCGCCGGCTGACTGCGCGTCACGATCACGGACATGTCTGCACATCTCATCACATCACGGTGCCTACCGGGCACGGGGCGGGGCGGGGAGGGGCAGTGGGCGTGGCTCTGTCGGCTCAGCGAGCCGTTTAAACTGGCTCCTAGACCTAGATCGTTCGGGTTTGCTGAGGAGCTCAACTCGGCTGGATGGTTGTGCTAACTGATTTTGGCACGGAATGATTGGCAGAAATGTGCTACCAATGACTATGCTATTCATATCTGACACTACTTCGGTGACGAGCCATTTTCTGGCTTTTAGCACCACACAAGTGCGCGAGTGTTTCACGACTCCCAGACTATGTCAAGCGCAGTTCACCAGTTCATTCGACCCTGATCACGGCATCACACCGCTCCCCTCCTCTGCAGACGCGGGTAGAAAGGTCGGCCGTATCTCGTCACCCGATGACGTCATGCCAGGTGGGGCTGGTGACGTGAGACAGGTGTGGTGAGGCTGACTCCCTGACAGAACACGCCGCCTCGTCACTCATCCAGCGCCACCTGTCTTTCTCATGGACAGCACGACGTGATGCAAGGAGACTGGATTCGCTGGGTCCAAATAATGCGAGCTGATTTGTCTTTCTGACGGACGCCATCGAGCGGTGCTGTCTACTATTGTCGCGTCCATGCTGGCAACGTGCTGGCAACGTGCTGACAACGTGCTGACAACGTCCTGACAACGTGCTGGCAACGTGCTGGCAACGTGCTGGCAACGTGCTGACAACGTGCTGACAACGTGCTGACAACGTGCTGACAACGTGCTGACAACGTGCTGACAACGTGCTGACAACGTGCTGACAACGTCCTGACAACGTGCTGCCAACGTGCTGACAACGCGCTGACAACGTCCTGCCAACGTGCTGACAACGTCCTGACAACGTCCTGACAACGTCCTGACAACGTGCTGGCAACGTGCTGACAACTTCCTGACAACGTCCTGACAACGTGCTGCCAACGTGCTGACAACGTGCTGACAACGTGCTGACAACGTGCTGACAACGTGCTGACAACGTGCTGACAACGTGCTGACAACGTGCTGACAACGTGCTGACAACGTGCTGACAACGTCCTGACAACGTCCTGACAACGTCCTGACAACGTCCTGACAACGTGCTGACAACGTGCTGACAACGTGCTGGCAACGTGCTGACAACGTGCTGACAACGTCCTGACAACGTGCTGACAACGTGCTGACAACGTCCTGCCAACGTCCTGCCAACGTGCTGACAACGTGCTGACAACGTGCTGGCAACGTGCTGGCAACGTCCTGACAACGTGCTGACAACGTGCTGACAACGTCCTGACAACGTGCTGACAACGTGCTGACAACGTGCTGACAACGCGCTGACAACGTCCTGCCAACGTGCTGCCAACGTGCTGACAACGTCCTGGCAACGTGCTGACAACGTGCTGACAACGTGCTGCCAACGTGCTGACAACGTGGTGGTGTTCTGCATCACAATACGCATCATTTTCCCGGTGTCTTAAGATCTTGCCGTAACTTGAACGAGATGAATGTAACGGACGATTTTGTTTGAAAATTACAGAGATTCGTGCTAAAGAATACGCCCATTCTAGTACCGGCAGTGTGCTCGTGCAAAAATGTTGAAGCATGCCCAATTCCCAGTCACTCGAGGAGAAACGAAGCAATACTGATGATCCTATACACAAATAGTTTACTTCTATATTTAACCAGTTTATCATTTTTTTTAACGAAAATTACGAGAGTTAGTAACTCTGTCAGAGCTTCAGTTGAAGCAGGTGAGGTGTTCGTGGTTTCATATGAGATTAATTCCGATATATCGTTGCGAACTTTGTTTTAAGAATATACCCAGACTCGCTCTAGTAGTCGAATCCTTTGCCGGTTGTATGTTGAGTCGTAGTGTCGCGCCATGAGTTACAGTTATTACCGTTGTTATGCCCCCCCCCCCCACCCGGAGGTGCCCTACTGGCCCACCTCTGCAGAGACGTTGTTATTGAGTTCAGTGGCAGAGACCCGCACGTGGCACCGAGGCCAGCGCCCCACCTCTGCTCCGCGGGGGAGGGACGGGCAGGCGCACAGGCGGAGGGCGGGGCCCGCGTGTTTCCTGGTGTCGACACAACACCGCCAAATGACGCCCACACTGGCCCGCCCGTGCTCGCTGGACGAGGAGGGGGGGGGGGGGGGGTGTCAGGAGAAGCACGTGTCGGTCTGTGGTCAGGGGGAGGGGCGCCAAGAGTGCTGATGATATCCCCTCCCGAGTTTGAAGTGGCAGGCTTATAGCCATATATTTGTATTTATTTAATATTATCGCCAACAGACAGGCAACTCCACTGACGGGCGAAGTTGTGAAGATAAGATAAAACAGAGGGAGATTACCAGGGACATGGGAGCCGTTTGGGCAGTGGAGACAACTCCCCCCAAACTTTGGACCTGGGGGAGGAGGGGGGGGGGGGGGGAGCGACAACCCCCAACTATGGAGGGAGCTAGGTGGCGGATCCGCCCACTTGTTACATTATCTTTTAATTCTGAATTAGATCAACGGCATTGCCGACGGAAATTTGCATGTGTTTTGTGGAATAACGATACAGTTTCAAGGTAAAATTAAAACTCAAAGACAATTTCGAAAAACTTGCATTGAATTTGGAGCTAGGTTTGCACCTTCTTATTTGTAGGATTATACGATGTAGCATGGACACACTGCTAAATACAACAACACCTGTCAATAGGATATGTTTCTACGTCGTAACATTGATAGACTTATTTCTTGTTCACATTGTTTTGTTGCTTTTTTGGAGGTAAGTGCTACCATTCATGAATTATTTTAAGGCGCCACAAAGTGAATTAAATCCAGTCTTTTATTTGTAGCATGGGATAGGTAAGGGTGGTTCATCCGTTTTTTTAAAAGTCAAAAGCGTCATTACAAATGTGTCATGTCGGCCTTGCTCCCCCGACGTTCAGCAGTGAGTGTGTCGGCCTTTGTCTCGCGGTGATCGGAGCGTGTCTCGGCTTTGCCCCCCCCCCCCTAATCACGGCGGTGATCATAGTGTCTCTCGGCTTTCCCCCTCAAGCCCGGCGGTGATCGGAGTGTGTCTCGGCTTTCCCCCTCAACCCCGGCGGTGATCGGAGTGTGTTTCAGCTCCCCCCCCCCCAACTCCTGAGATGATTGAAATGTGAGAACGGCGCTTTTGCATAAGCGATAAATCTAATATACGCAATAATGGTCCGCACTTGCGTTCATCCGTATATGTATAGTGACTTAAATTTCGTTACGTGCAAAACTACTGACAGCCGTTCATTAGGATCGGTCTCGAAAGGGTGCTTAACAGACTTGAAAGGGCCATACGCCCGCTTTAGAGAGCCCTTGACAGGCCATAGGGCTCTACGTAGGTCTGAAAGGGTCCTTGCCAGGTCTGAGGCCCTTGCTGGGCTTGAGAGGGTCCTTCGCCGGTTTGAGAGGGTCCTTTTCAGGTCTGAGTGGGCCCTAGCTCGGCCTGAGAGGTCATTTACCACTCCTGAAGGGGTCCTGGGTGGTTTGGAAGGGCCCTTCCAGGCCTGAGCGGGCCCTACGCCCGATTAAGAGGAATCGTAACCAATGAGGCCAAGTTCGACCCCCCAAACCCATCTGGAACCTGGCTGAAGTTCCGCAAGCGAGTGATCTGTCGTCTGGTTGACTGGCTGTGGACCGCTAGAAGCCCATGTCTACCATCGCTAGGCTACTGGTTTTGTCGTCCGTGACCCTGGCGGAGCTAAGAAAGTCATCCTGTTAGCCTGGACCGGCTGAAGGCTGCACAAGAGTTGGCAACTCCGAAGAACCCGAAGAAGCAACCCGGGCCACGCGCCATCTCCGTTGAAAGGCATTGCAAGTGCATTCAACTTTGGTGGGCTGTCGTGACTCGTGGAACCGTTTTGCTAGATAGGGCAAATCCTACTCGATAAATGCAAATGTCCAGATGTTTAGATGTGTAGTAGTAAAAAAACACAAAAATAAAAATGTTATATGTGAATAATAGCAATTTTAAAATTAGCATTAATTATGAAACACTCCGTAGATTCATACCACCAGGTGAACGTCAACCAATGAACACCTGAACCCAAGCACGTTCAGAATCGAGCTCGACTGTAGTTGACGCCATGGGTAACTTGATAACCCTGCAGCAGGCTCGGTCTGCCTCACGTGACTCGCGTGACCCGCCCACGCCATCACACCGCCACCATCACCGCCCCCGCCCCCGGCCCCGCCCTGCCGCCCTGCCGCCCACGCCACATACCCTGCTGCCCACGCCACATACTCCACTGCCTCCTCTGCCACCGCCACCGCAAAGCCTGCTGCATAGTGCATACCCCGCCGCCCCGCCCCCGCCCCCGCCGCGTCACCGACTGTTTATCGAGCCCGTGCCGTCTGTTTTGTCGGGCGAATCACATCCAAGGTCGTCAGCTGGCAGTGCAGCGCACCGCGGTGCGCCGTGCACGGCTGAGGTGCGCCGTGCACGGCTGAGGTGCGCCGTATACGGCTGAGTGACACGGGCCACAGCCAGAGATGGCTACTTATATCCAGATGTGATGCAGTCCAATGCAGCGTCAGTTGCATACCTAGTTACAGGTCCAGAGGACAGTCCGTCGTATTTCCTCTGATAAAACACTAACTTCATCGGATGAAACACACAAACTTCCTCTGATAAAACATTTGTAATTGAAGCGGTCAACAAATCTGTGTTCATGTCTGCACCAGATTGAATCCTTGGTATTGGTCCAAACTCCTCTCCAATGTCCCGTGCGCATAAGCCGCCTCATTCAGTTCAGCTCCTGCACCGGGCGCGCCGGGTCTGAATTCCGGCAGCTTTGCGTGTTTCGTGTTTGCCACTCTACACGCCTCTGGTCCTCTGCGGTCCCGGCTGGCCCGCCCGTGTCGCTGCGGTCCCGGCTGGCCCGCCCGTGTCGCTGCGGTCCCAGCTGGCCCGCCCGTGTCGCTGCGGTCCCGGCTGGCCCGCCCGTGTCGCTGCGGTCCCGGCTGGCCCGCCCGTGTCGCTGCAGTCCGGCTGGCCCGCCCGTGTCGCTGTGGTCCCGGCTGGCCCGCCCGTGTCGCTGCGGTCCCGGCTGGCCCGCCCGTGTCGCTGCGGTTCCGGCTGGCCCGCCCGTGTCGCTGCGGTTCCGGCTGGCCCGCCCGTGTCGCTGCGGTTCCGGCTGGCCCGCCCGTGTCGCTGCGGTCAGGCTTCCTGTGTGGTGTCGCTGCTGTCCCGGCTGGCCCGCCTGTGTCGCTGCGGTTCCGGCTGGCCCGCCCGTGTCGCTGCAGTCCGGCTGGCCCGCCCGTGTCGCTGCTGTCCCGGCTGGCCCGCCCGTGTCGCTGCTGTCCCGGCTGGCCCGCCCGTGTCGCTGCTGTTCCGGCTGGCCCGCCCGTGTCGCTGCTGTCCCGGCTGGCCCGCCCGTGTCGCTGCTGTCCCGGCTGGCCCGCCCGTGTCGCTGCTGTCCCGGCTGGCCCGCCCGTGTCGCTGCGGTCCGGCTGGCCCGCCCGTGTCGCTGCGGTCAGGCTTCCTGTGTGGTGTCGCTGCGGTCCGGCTGGCCCGCCCGTGTCGCTGCGGTCAGGCTGGCCCGCCCGTGTCGCTGCGGTCAGGCTTCCTGTGTGGTGTCGCTGCGGTCCGGCTGGCCCGCCCGTGTCGCTGCGGTCAGGCTGGCCCGCCCGTGTCGCTGCGGTCAGGCTTCCTGTGTGGTGTCGCTGCGGTCCGGCTGGCCCGCCCGTGTCGCTGCGGTCCGGCTGGCCCGCCCGTGTCGCTGCGGTCAGGCTTCCTGTGTGGTGTCGCTGCGGTCCGGCTGGCCCGCCCGTGTCGCTGCGGTCCGGCTGGCCCGCCCGTGTCGCTGCGGTCAGGCTTCCTGTGTGGTGTCGCTGCGGTCAGGCTTCCTGTGTGGTGTCGCTGCGGTCCGGCTGGCCCGCCCGTGTCGCTGCGGTCAGGCTTCCTGTGTGGTGTCGCTGCGGTCAGGCTTCCTGTGTGGTGTCGCTGCGGTCAGGCTTCCTGTGTGGTGTCGCTGCGGTCAGGCTTCCTGTGTGGTGTCGCTGCGGTCAGGCTTCCTGTGTGGTGTCGCTGCGGTCAGGCTTCCTGTGTGGTGTCGCTGCGGTCCGGCTGGCCCGCCCGTGTCGCTGCGGTCAGGCTTCCTGTGTGGTGTCGCTGCGGTCCGGCTGGCCCGCCCGTGTCGCTGCGGTCCGGCTGGCCCGCCCGTGTCGCTGCGGTCAGGCTTCCTGTGTGGTGTCGCCAGACCACAAACATATCGCCGTCTACATACGTGCCCTATCAGCGCCGATCGAAGTCGGCCGACTGGGACGCCGGCGACGCGCCTTCCGGTCCGACTCGGTGGGGGTGTATGCTGGGCATGTGGCGGGGCATGTGACGGGGAATGGGGTGGGGCATGTGGCGGGGCATGTGCCGAGACATGTGCCGAGACATGTGCCGAGACATGTGGCGGCACATGTGACGGGGCATGTGACGGGGAATGTGGCGGGCATGTGGCGGGCTTGTGATGACTAACGACTGCCATTGCCATATGGTACGACCTGCCATATGATAGTATGCGAGGCATGGGTGTCGCCAATGGGGGGGGGGGGGGAAGGGGGGGGGGAGAACTACCGGGGCGGCCCTACTTCAAATCGTGTTGCTGCGTTCCTAATGCGAGGCGATGACATGTGGTGGCAAGCAGTGCTGTGAAGCATATGGTTGCATGACTTTGGCATTGCTAATTAACTGCCTCTTTATGGAATCGCTGAATGTTTTAGGTCCATAGTCTGGGGCCTGAACTTTCTCATCAGCAGTGGTAACGACATTACGTTGTGCCGCTCGTATTTCGAAATTGATTCGCAGTAAGTAGTTGTTAGTGGGAATTGCAAATTGACTCTGATATTGGGTCCCATCGCTGACATTGTACTTCCCGATAACGGTAGTTACTGGCGTTCAATACATTGTCGATCGGCTGGGCTAGCTAAATCCAACACGATGATTTGCCGATTGAAACATGAGCCTCGCTGTGCCTGGTCGAACTCGCACGTCGGATCAATCATACCATCCGTCACTACAGTACCATTTCCGAAGGTCAATAGTGATGTCCGTCGAAGGCTAGCTCGACCAACAAGCTGCTTAATGACAGCCAGATCCAAGGCCCCTAATAACAACTGTTAACAACTGGCCCTAATCCATCCAAGGCCCAAGCCGGATCTGTTTCAATATTTCACATGCTGTTTTCATATGGGTAATGGGTCTGCCAATTTAGCGTGACCAGGAGTCAGGAGCACACTTTCAGAACTCGGGTGTAACCAGTCGCCTCCTCCGCCAGTGGATGGGCGCGCGAGTATACACGGTATGTGACGGTGCAGCAGCGTCACGGCTCGTGACGGTGCAGCAGCGTCACGGTATGTGACGGTGCAGCAGCATCACGGTATGTGACGGTGCAGCAGCGTCACGGGTCGTGACGGTGTATCAGCATCACGGCTCGTGACGGTGCAGCAGCGTCACGGTATGTGACGGTGCAGCAGCGTCACGGTACGTGACGGTGCAGCAGCGCCTGTGCGTTCGTGCCGCGGAGGCGTCACGTGGGATTTGCCCGGGACCGGCTGTTGCCGTCTGTGGCCTGAGTTTCAGGCGGTTGACTCACCTGTGCGCGGCTGTGCCTGTGGTTCAGGTCCGGGAACAGGTGCATAGGGTCCGCTGGTGCACCAATTTGCATGAGGGTTTTCGAGGAATGGTGACGGTTCAGTGTCTGGAGCGCATTTGTTGTCGCCAGATTTGTGGGGAAAAGAAACTCTCTTCATGAAAACGATGGCACGAAGTTTTCACTCTTTATTTTATTTGGCTTTAGCATACAAATATTTCAAAATATTTTAGATGAGCATGAACATGTTTGTGTGGTGGAATTTCATGTTTTAATAAAGAAATCGTAAAGAAACTGTTTTCACTATTCACTCGACCACTTACGTTTGCGTGTCTACCATAGGCGGATGGCGAAGATATTGAAGCAAAATAAACGACAAAATATTTGTTTATCAATGACTGAGTCATAGCACGCTCTAGGCCAATGCGTTCGGCTCCTGCCCTGGAACGGCCTGGCAGCCAGACGCGGCGATACATCGGGTTCATACGTCGTCGGCACAGCGCGATAGGCCTTCGTTGTTGCGGTAGCGCTGTTTTCGCGGCGCATCCTGGCGCGGATAAGACAATATTGGCGCAGGAGCTGCGCCAAAGGTCGCCGAGTGGAGGCGGCGGCGGCGGCGGCGGCCGCCGCGGTGAGGGCCTGTCAGCTGATTGTGAAGGCAAAAACTGACGTGTCGACGCTCTCTCGAGAGAGAATGACTTGTTCGGAGTATATTTGCATATTGTCACATGATCAGTGAAGTTGCGAGTCGAGATCCAATGCCAGCTGGTTTCAGGACTCGGTTCGCATACAGGCTACAGCGGCGAAGGGTGGGTTAAGATACATACAACCTACACATTTGTCACAATTTTAGCTGGCGATTTGTATGTACTCGAAGGTCTCGAACCATCAAACTAAGTCTCAAGATAAGTTTTATACATTTTGATAAATAATTTGCATTTCGTTACAATTCTTTTTGGAATGGTAAATAGTTTTTTCGATTATTGTATTGCAAGATTAATACACATTTGCTAAACAAACTCATAAAATCCAACAAACATTGCACACATAAAAACGTCACATGTACCATGACGCCAGCGCAGCAGTAATGCGGATGAAAACGTTCGGTTAAAGAGCTTGTAAGCAAGACACATGAACGCAACACAATATATAGGTATATGATGATGACAAACATCAAATAATTTAGTTGTTTACAAAAACAAATACCCATAAGAAAGATGCTTTCGATCGACACCTCAGGACTACACAGATACCCTCCATATCTATAAGTAAACAAGAAATGCATATATGCTGAAATCAAAATAATAAACACGCAGAGCGGCTATACACACGTGGCGTGAATCAAATCAACGTTGTCACTAGACCTCATGAGTAATACACACAATTGTACGACACAGTTTACTGCGAGGCAGCCGCCGGTGCAGCTATTTACGAGCTAGCAGCCAGGCCGAGTCAAGTCCCGGCCGGAGCTCCTTCATCAGCTGCTGCGCCTCGATCTGAACCAGTCTGGCAGCGTCGGCGATCTTCTGGATGTTTCTTCCTTCAGTTTCCGCCTTGTCTATCAGACGAAGAACACGCAGGTTGTACTCAAAGTTAAAGCTGGTGACATCCTTGTAGTACTTGAGTGGTTCTTGTTTCCCTGCATCAACCAGGTCCCGAATTGTCTGGATGACGTCATCTTTATTGCTCACAGTTATGACTCTGGATCGGCCAGACACAGATACCCGCATTTTCCATCTGGCTAGTTGTTTCTCCATAGAACAGACGTCGCCCACTGACTCGCTGTTCGTAGTGTTCACAGTGGGCGCTGCCGGCGGCCGGTTATCAGCGGGCCCGGTCGCGTCAGCGCCAGGCTCGCCACCAGCCGGCGCCGCAGCTGTCAGGTCGGCCGGCGGCTGGCACGCTGCCAGGTCACGGCGGGTCACAGTCGCGGGGCCAGGGCCGGCCGGCGGCGGGTCCGCTGCTACCCTCCGCAGAGGCGGAGCCAGGTCACGGGCAGCCGGAGCTGGATCGGGGTTAGATGGTGCAGATCCGACACCGGCACGAAGCACAGAGCCGGGTGCCGGTGCGATGTCCTCTGTTCGCTCCTCAGGACTACTCGGCCCCGACTGTGCCGCCTGTGTGCGCCCCTGCGTCGGTCCTGGTGACTCCGTATCAGCCAGCTGCTGCAAAACCGCCAGCTCTGCGACTTTGACGGGTGGCGAGTGGGAACTTTTACGTACAAAGATGTCCCCACCCTGGGTATATAGCGAATGGATTGTTTTTGTCTTCTTCATTTGAAGTAGAGTTCTGAAGATGTTTTGACGCCTGGGGGTCAGGGACTCTGATATAAAAAGCCCCGACCCACGCAGCTTCATCTTGGATCGGAATATAACATCCCGGTCAGAACCACGGGCGGCAGACGTAAACTCGACAAAAATGTTCCCACTGCGCAGGCGGAAAGATGCTTTCATTTGGCTCAGATCCAACTTGTACCCCCATGTGATGGTTGATCATACCTTGTATCAGCTCAGGTATTTCGGCTGGGCGAGCTGACGTAGGGATGGCGGATCCAGAGAAGATGAGGCATGGAAGCCGGGTGCGTTGTTGCAAGCAGTCGTTTTGCATCTCCAGCTCATCCACTCGACGTTGGAGATCGGCCATTTGTAGGCGAAATTCCTCCATTTGCCGTTCAGACTGGTTCTGCTGGCTGGCGATCCTGGTCACAGTTCTGGCCGATGGTGGGCTGGGCTGAAGTGGTGACGCGGCTTTCCTCTTCTTTCCCATTGCTGTCTGTAAGTAGCACCGTTTGCACGACCCGCACTGGAGCTCCACGCCACCACCCGCGATCGCCCGCCTGCACACTGAGGAATGGTAAATAGTGGTGACAGGACTTGCCAAACTTTTTGTTGTCATTTTCATATTTGAGTTGTGGTGTTGGTGTTGCGGTGTTCTTAGCATGTCAGTATCAAACATTCTTGGTGGAATATGGGACAGTCACAGTAAGCCACATGGTCAGTGGACTGGTAAGTATCCAGTATATTTTCAACAGGTCCTTAGGTTACGTAAAATTATTTTCGCACGAGGATACTGCTTATTTCCCGTTCATTTATATTTTAGCACTGTTGGAAGATGGCAACTTTGATAATATAATTATGGAAGAGATATATCTACTTTAAGAAGATACCTAGTACCTACGTTACAAGGATAAATGCCTACGTTAAGAATACCTACTCAACTCTTATGTACAGCACGCATTGATCGCATTTTGCAGTCAACATGTTTGTTGTTTCACGCCCCTGTCTCAGCGGCCCCGTCCTCATGTGGCCGCCGGACAGCGCCAGGAGACCTTCCTCCGGTCCTGTCTCAGCGGCCCTGTCCTCTCATGTGGCCGCCGGACAGCGCCAGGAGACCTGTCTCCGGTCCTGCCTCAGCGGCCCCGTCCTCATGTGGCCGCCGGACAGCGCCAGGAGACCTGCCTCCGGTCCTGTCTCAGCGGCCCCGTCCTCATGTGGCCGCCGGACAGCGCCAGGAGACCTGCCTCCGGTCCTGTCTCAGCGGCAGCGGCCCCGTCCTCTCATGTGGCCGCCGGACAGCGCCAGGAGACCTTCCTCCGGTCCTGTCTCAGCGGCAGCGCCCGTCCTCTCATGTGGCCGCCGGACAGCGCCAAGAGACCTGCCTCCGGTCCTGTCTCAGCGGCCCGTCCTCTCATGTGGCCACCGGACAGCGCCAGGAGACCTGCCTCCGGTCCTGTCTCAGCGGCAGCGCCCGTCCTCTCATGTGGCCGCCGGACAGCGCCAAGAGACCTGCCTCCGGTCCTGTCTCAGCGGCCCGTCCTCTCATGTGGCCGCCGGACAGCGCCAAGAGACCTTCCTCCGGTCCTGTCTCAGCGGCCCGTCCTCTCATGTGGCCGCCGGACAGCGCCAGGAGACCTTCCTCCGGTCCTGTCTCAGCGGCCCGTCCTCTCATGTGGCCGCCGGACAGCGCCAGGAGACCTGCCTCCGGTCCTGTCTCAGCGGCAGCGCCCCGTCCTCTCATGTGACCGCCGGACAGCGCCAGGAGACCTGCCTCCGGTCCTGTCTCAGCGGCCCGTCCTCTCATGTGGCCGCCGGACAGCGCCAAGAGACCTTCCTCCGGTCCTGTCTCAGCGGCCCGTCCTCTCATGTGGCCGCCGGACAGCGCCAGGAGACCTTCCTCCGGTCCTGTCTCAGCGGCCCGTCCTCTCATGTGGCCGCCGGACAGCGCCAGGAGACCTGCCTCCGGTCCTGTCTCAGCGGCAGCGCCCCGTCCTCTCATGTGACCGCCGGACAGCGCCAGGAGACCTGCCTCCGGTCCTGTCTCAGCGGCAGCGCCCTGTCCTCATGTGGCCACCGGACAGCGCCAGGAGACCTGCCTCCGGTCCTGTCTCAGCGGCAGCGCCCTGTCCTCATGTGGCCACCGGACAGCGCCAGGAGACCTGCCTCCGGTCCTGTCTCAGCGGCCCGTCCTCTCATGTGGCCGCCGGACAGCGCCAGGAGACCTGCCTCCGGTCCTGTCTCAGCGGCAGCGCCCTGTCCTCTCATGTGACCGCCGGACAGCGCCAGGAGACCTGCCTCCGGTCCTGTCTCAGCGGCCCGTCCTCTCATGTGGCCGCCGGACAGCGCCAGGAGACCTGCCTCCGGTCCTGTCTCAGCGGCCCGTCCTCTCATGTGGCCGCCGGACAGCGCCAGGAGACCTGCCTCCGGTCCTGTCTCAGCGGCAGCGCCCTGTCCTCTCATGTGGCCGCCGGACAGCGCCAAGAGACCTGCCTCCGGTCCTGTCTCAGCGGCAGCGCCCTGTCCTCTCATGTGACCGCCGGACAGCGCCAGGAGACCTGCCTCCGGTCCTGTCTCAGCGGCAGCGCCCTGTCCTCTCATGTGACCGCCGGACAGCGCCAGGAGACCTTCCTCCGGTCCTGTCTCAGCGGCAGCGCCCCGTCCTCTCATGTGGCCGCCGGACAGCGCCAGGAGACCTTCCTCCGGTCCTGCCTCAGCGGCCTGTCCTCTCATGTGGCCGCCGGACAGCGCCAGGAGACCTTCCTCCGGTCCTGTCTCAGCGGCAGCGCCCTGTCCTCTCATGTGGCCGCCGGACAGCGCCAAGAGACCTGTATCCGGTCCTGTCTCAGCGGCAGCGGCCCCGTCCTCTCATGTGGCCGCCGGACAGCGCCAGGAGACCTGTCTCCGGTCCTGTCTCAGCGGCAGCGGCCCCGTCCTCTCATGTGGCCGCCGGACAGCGCCAGGAGACCTGCCTCCGGTCCTGTCTCAGCGGCAGCGCCCGTCCTCTCATGTGGCCGCCGGACAGCGCCAGGAGACCTGTCTCCGGTCCTGTCTCAGCGGCAGCGCCCTGTCCTCATGTGGCCGCCGGACAGCGCCAGGAGACCTGTCTCCGGTCCTGTCTCAGCGGCAGCGGCCCCGTCCTCTCATGTGGCCGCCGGACAGCGCCAGGAGACCTGTCTCCGGTCCTGCCTCAGCGGCCTGTCCTCTCATGTGGCCGCCGGACAGCGCCAGGAGACCTTCCTCCGGTCCTGCCTCAGCGGCCTGTCCTCTCATGTGGCCGCCGGACAGCGCCAGGAGACCTTCCTCCGGTCCTGTCTCAGCGGCAGCGGCCCCGTCCTCTCATGTGGCCGCCGGACAGCGCCAGGAGACCTGTCTCCGGTCCTGCCTCAGCGGCCCGTCCTCTCATGTGGCCGCCGGACAGCGCCAGGAGACCTGCCTCCGGTCCTGTCTCAGCGGCCTGTCCTCTCATGTGGCCGCCGGACAGCGCCAAGAGACCTGCCTCCGGTCCTGTCTCAGCGGCAGCGCCCTGTCCTCATGTGGCCGCCGGACAGCGCCAGGAGACCTGTCTCCGGTCCTGCCTCAGCGGCCCGTCCTCTCATGTGGCCGCCGGACAGCGCCAAGAGACCTGCCTCCGGTCCTGTCTCAGCGGCAGCGCCCTGTCCTCTCATGTGGCCGCCGGACAGCGCCAGGAGACCTGTCTCCGGTCCTGCCTCAGCGGCCCGTCCTCTCATGTGGCCGCCGGACAGCGCCAAGAGACCTGCCTCCGGTCCTGTCTCAGCGGCAGCGCCCTGTCCTCTCATGTGGCCGCCGGACAGCGCCAGGAGACCTGCCTCCGGTCCTGTCTCAGCGGCCCGTCCTCTCATGTGGCCGCCGGACAGCGCCAAGAGACCTGCCTCCGGTCCTGTCTCAGCGGCAGCGCCCTGTCCTCTCATGTGGCCGCCGGACAGCGCCAGGAGACCTGTCTCCGGTCCTGCCTCAGCGGCCCGTCCTCATGTGGCCGCCGGACAGCGCCAAGAGACCTGTCTCTGATAGGCAGATGCCTGCCTCCGGTCCAGGGTGCCGGTCTGACCGCCGCCGCCGCCGAGTCGGCTCCTTATTCGGTCAGTCCGGGGTGGCCGGACGCGTCCGGTCAGCCGGTCAGCCAGTCAGCCGGGACTCCGGAGTCCGGCGGGACCCGCTGGATGGGACATCCATTTTTAGACCGGCCTGCGCCCGCCACACGCCTTTCTCACCCCGATCACTGCCCTCCTGCCCAAAGTATCCGCTGGGCGTGAGTACATCACGACACTGTGATGATATTCACTGACCGGGGTTTTGGCCCAAAGTATCCGCTGGGCGTGAGTACATCACGACACTGTGATGATATTCACTGACCGGGGTTTTGGCCCAAATTATCCGCCGGGCGTGAGTACATCACGACACTGTGATGATATTCACTGACCGGGGTTTTGGCCCAAATTATCCGCCGGGCGTGAGTACATCACGACACTGTGATGATATTCACTGACCGGGGTTTTGGCCCAAATTATCCGCCGGGCGTGAGTACATCACGACACTGTGATGATATTCACTGGCCGGGCTTTTGGCCCAAATTATCCGCCGGGCGTGAGTACATCACGACACTGTGATGATATTCACTGACCGGGGTTTTGGCCCAAATTATCCGCCGGGCGTGAGTACATCACGACACTGTGATGATATTCACTGACCGGGGTTTTGGCCCAAATTATCCGCTGGGCGTGAGTACATCACGACACTGTGATGATATTCACTGCCCTCCTGCCCAAATTATCCGCCGGGCGTGATTACATCACGTCACTGTGATGATATTCCCTGACCGGGGTTTTGGCCCAAATTATCCGCTGGGCGTGAGTACATCACGACACTGTGATGATATTCACTGACCGGGGTTTTGGCCCAAATTATCCGCTGGGCGTGAGTACATCACGACACTGTGATGATATTCACTGACCGGGGTTTTGGCCCAAATTATCCGCCGGGCGTGAGTACATCACGACACTGTGATGATATTCACTGGCCGGGCTTTGAAGATATTCAGGAGTAATAGATGTTAACCTCCGCCTTAGGGAGATTTTTCACCTTCTCCCTACGTTGGGGGGGGGGGCTGACAGCCCCCCTGTTAACTTCCAAACCAAGCAACTTAGAGCAATGCGGTAAGAACCAGCATGTTGCCTGTCATGAGATAAATCTAACAGTATGCGATGTTTAGGTTTCAGGTCAACGGGTGACCTTCCAGATCAAGTGAATTACCTCGGTTCGACCACGTCCAGAACAGCGATTTTGCTCTTCAGAAAACCTCAATTAGATGTTGATAAATGTAAATAAAAAGGCATGTTCCGAGAACAGTTTTGTCTCAGAAGTACAGAAAAGGTAATTATTTGTTCCTATCTTGTCAAAAAAGTTAAAAAAGTTATTAAAAAATGACGTCATGAGCTTCCTACACTTCAGAGCCATCACTCAGTCAAAAATTGAGATATGGCTTTGAAATTTGGTTTGAGGATTGTCCATTCTTTTTTATTTTAGGGGTCAAAGACCCAAATTTCGGACATTCGAGGTGGCGATTTTAAATAGAATGCCATTTTCTATCTTTGCTTAATTGCGTTTGCAATTTGCTTTAAAACTCCGTTTTCTACGATTTTTCAAACATGTATCGTTTTTCCACCAACATGACGTCATCAAAACATCACTATCTCCCAAACTACTTAACCAATTTCAATGTTTTTTTTTACAGCATACGCATAATTGTTGTAAACTCAGCTACTGGAAATATCAGCAAGATACACCGCATGTGTAAAACGTTATTCAAGAAAAACCTCGGGGGGGCTGTCTCCCTCCCCGTAGGTCGAGGGTTAATGAATGGTTGTTGGGACTAGTGGCAAGTTTATGGAGGCACCGCAACAGCGAGAAGTCTTATGTTCTTAGTCATGTAACAAGCGAACAACATGTTTGCATTACTTCACTGGAAGTTGTGTGCATGTGCCTCTTCTCAAATAATGCGTCTTTTTCGAACTGAAGTCAGGTGCTGCAAAAAGCTCGCCCCGAGCCTCCTCGCTGCGACCGTAAGCAGCCGAGCAGCAGGAGCGACAGCCGGCTGCCGCCTGCCGTTCGGGGGGGGGGGGGGGGCGGGCTGGGCTGGGGTATGTCAGCTCACGGCAGCTGCGAGCGAGCCGCTCTGACGCCCCCCCCCCCCCCCCACCCCACCCCCGCCCCGCCACCGAGCGGCGTGCACCTGAGCAAATGTGCGTCCCGTTCTGTATGGCACGTCTCCCGCTCTACCCCGGCTCGGGGTAGCGGCGGCGCGGACCTACCCCGTCCGCACCCCTGGAGCCGCCTCTGACCGGGTCACTGACCACACGGGCGTACCCGCCCGGACCAGATATGACGTCACCGGCGTGCTCATCAGTGCTGGAGCCGCCGCCACCTGCGTGCACAGTGCACAGTGCACCACTGCAGCCCGCCTCCGCGTCTGCATTTGGTAGCCGGCGGCCGGGCGGCCGGTAGCCTTGCCGTGAAAGGCTCGCCGACGCGCGTGCCCAGGGAGTGGAGAAGGCCGGCGGGGCATGGCGGACATGGCGGACAGGGCGGACAGGTCTGAACGCCGTCCGGAGTCTGACCGTGACCAGTGGTCGCAGTCCTGTCGGACCGGTTATCAGCGCTGCCTTCAGCTAACTCGTCACACACTGACGGGCTGCCACATGTGATGTCATTGATGACGTCAGCAGCGGCGGCTGTGCTGCAGAAGAGTGGCGGAAGCTGCACTGTCGTGGGAGGGAGGACATCAGTCTCAGAAGAATAGGCACGTCGCTCTCGGTCGTGGCCAGCATCGCAGGGAGTCTACTCAGCGTCAGGGAGTCTACTCAGCGTCTACTGCGTCTACTCAGCGTCAGGGAGTCTACTCAGCGTCAGGGAGTCTTCTTTGCGTCAGGGAGTCTACTCAGCGTCTACTCAGCGTCTACTCAGCGTCAGGGAGTCTACTCAGCGTCTACTGCGTCTACTCAACGTCAGGGAGTCTACTCAGCGTCAGGGAGTCTACTCAGCGTCTACTGCGTCTACTCAGCGTCAGGGAGTCTACTCAGCGTCAGGGAGTCTACTCAGCGTCAGGGAGTCTACTCAGCGTCAGGGAGTCTTCTTTGCGTCAGGGAGTCTACTCAGCGTCAGGGAGTCTACTCAGCGTCAGGGAATCTACTCAGCGTCAGGGAGTCTACTCAGCGTCTACTGCGTCTACTCAGCGTCAGGGAGTCTACTCAGCGTCAGGGAGTCTACTCAGCGTCATGGAGTCTACTCAGCGTCAGGGAGTCTACTCAGCGTCAGGGAGTCTTATTTGCGTCAGGGAGTCTACTCAGCGTCAGGGAGTCTACTCAGCGTCAGGGAGTCTACTCAGCGTCAGGGAGTCTACTCAGCGTCAGGGAGTCTACTCAGCGTCAGGGAGCCTACTCAGCGTCAGGGAGTCTACTCAGCGTCTACTCAGCGTCTACTCAGCGTCAGGGAGTCTACTCAGCGTCAGGGAGTCTACTCAGTGTCCTCTGCGTCTACTCAGCGTCAGGGAGTCTACTCAGCGTCTGCTCAGCGTCAGGGAGTCTACTCAGCGTCTACTCAGCGTCAGGGAGTCTACTTGGCGTCTACTCAGCGCCAGGGAGTCTACTCAGCGTCCTCTGCGTCTACTCAGCGACAGAGAGTCTACTCAGCGTCTACTGCGTCTACTCAGCGTCAGGGAGTCTACTCAGCGTCTACTCAGCGCCAGGCAGTCTACTCAGCGTCCTCTGCGTCTACTCAGCGTCAGAGAGTCTACTCAGCGTCTACTGAGTCTACTCAGTGTCAGGGATTCGACTCAGCGTCAGGGAGTCTACTCAGCGTCAGGGAGTCTACTCAGCGTCCTCTGCGTCTGCTCAGCGTCAGAGAGTCTACTCAGCGTCTACTGAGTCTACTCAGTGTCAGGGATTCGACTCAGCGTCAGGGAGTCTACTCAGCGTCAGGGAGTCTACTCAGCGTCAGGGAGTCTACTCAGCGTCAGGGAGTCTACTTAGCGTCTACTCAGCGTCAGGGAGTCTACTCGGCGTCAGGGAGTCTACTTAGCGTCTACTCAGCGTCAGGGAGTCTACTCGGCGTCTACTGCGTCTACTCAGCGCCAGGGAGTCTACTCAGCGTCTACTGTGTCTACTCAGCGTCAGGGAGTCTACTCAGCGTCTACTGCGTCTACTCAGCGTCAGGGAGTCTACTCAGCGTCTACTGCGTCTACTCAGCGTCAGGGAGTCTACTCAGCGTCAGGGAGTCTACTCAGCGTCAGGGAGTCTACTCAGCGTCTACTGCGTCTACTCAGCGTCAGGGAGTCTACTCAGCGTCTACTGCGTCTACTCAGCGTCAGGGAGTCTACTCAGCGTCAGGGAGTCTACTCAGCGTCTACTGCGTCTACTCAGCGTCAGGGAGTCTACTCAGCGTCTACTGCGTCTACTCAGCGTCAGGGAGTCTACTCAGCGTCAGGGAGTCTACTCAGCGTCTACTGCGTCTACTCAGCGTCAGGGAGTCTACTCAGCGTCTACTGCGTCTACTCAGCGTCAGGGAGTCTACTCAGCGTCAGGGAGTCTACTCAGCGTCTACTGCGTCTACTCAGCGTCAGGGAGTCTACTCAGCGTCTACTGCGTCTACTCAGCGTCAGGGAGTCTACTCAGCGTCAGGGAGTCTACTCAGCGTCAGGGAGTCTACTCAGCGTCTACTGCGTCTACTCAGCGTCAGGGAGTCTACTCAGCGTCTACTGCGTCTACTCAGCGTCAGTGAGTCTACTCAGCGTCTACTGCGTCTACTCAGCGTCAGGGAGTCTACTCAGCGTCAGGGAGTCTACTCAGCGCGTCAGGGAGTCTGCTCAGCGTCAGGGAGTCTACTCAGCGTCTACTGCGTCTACTCAGCGTCTACTGAGTCTACTCAGCGTCAGGGAGTCTACTCAGCGTCAGGGAGTCTACTCAGCGTCTACTGCGTCTACTTAACGTCAGGGAGTCTACTCAGCGTCAGGGAGTCTACTCAGCGTCAGGGAGTCTACTCAGCATCAGGGAGTCTATTCAGCATCAGGGAGTCTACTCAGCGTCAGGGCGTCTACTCAGCGTCAGGGAGTCTACTCGGCGTCTACTGCGTCTACTCAGCGCCAGGGAGTCTACTCAGCGTCTACTGTGTCTACTCAGCGTCAGGGAGTCTACTCAGCGTCAGGGAGTCTACTCAGCGTCAGGGAGTCTACTCAGCGTCAGGGAGTCTACTCGGCGTCTACTGCGTCTACTCAGCGTCAGGGAGTCTACTCAGCGTCAGGGAGTCTACTCAGCGTCAGGGAGTCTACTTAGCGTCAGGGAGTCTACTCAGCGTCAGGGAGTCTACTCAGCGTCAGGGAGTCTACTCAGCGTCAGGGAGTCTACTCGGCGTCTACTGCGTCTACTCAGCGCCAGGGAGTCTACTCAGCGTCTACTGTGTCTACTCAGCGTCAGGGAGTCTACTCAGCGTCAGGGAGTCTACTCAGCGTCAGGGAGTCTACTCAGCGTCAGGGAGTCTACTCAGCGTCAGGGAGTCTACTCAGCGTGTACTGCGTCTACTCAGCGTCAGGGAGTCTACTCAGCGTCTACTGCGTCTACTCGGCGTCAGGGAGTCTACTCAGCGTCAGGGAGTCTACTCAGCGTCAGGGAGTCTACTCAGCGTCAGGGAGTCTACTCAGCGTCAGGGAGTCTACTCAGCGTCAGGGCGTCTACTTAGCGTCTACTGAGTCTACTCAGCGTCAGGGAGTCTACTCAGCGTCAGGGTGTCTACTCAGCGTCAGGGAGTCTACTCAGCGTCAGGGCGTCTACTCAGCGTCTACTGAGTCTACTCAGCGTCAGGGAGTCTACTCAGCATCAGGGAGTCTACTCAGCGTCAGGGAGTCTACTCAGCGTCAGGGCGTCTACTCAGCGTCAGGGAGTCTACTCAGCGTCAGGGTGTCTACTCAGCGTCTACTGCGTCTACTCAGCGTCAGGGAGTCTACTCAGCGTCAGGGAGTCTACTCAGCGCCAGGGCGTCTACTCAGCGTCAGGGAGTCTACTCAGCGTCAGGGTGTCTACTCAGCGTCAGGGTGTCTACTCAGCGTCTACTGAGTCTACTCAGCGTCAGGGAGTCTACTCAGCGTCAGGGAGTCTACTCAGCGTCAGGGAGTCTACTCAGCGTCTACTGCGTCTACTCAGCGTCAGAGAGTCTACTCAGCGTCAGGGAGTCTACTCAGCGTCAGGGAGTCTACTCAGCGTCAGGGAGTCTACTCAGCGTCAGAGAGTCTACTCAGCGTCAGGGTGTCTACTCAGCGTCAGAGAGTCTACTCAGCGTCTACTGAGTCTACTCAGCGTCAGGGAGTCTACTCAGCGTCAGAGAGTCTACTCAGCGTCTACTGAGTCTACTCAGCGTCAGAGAGTCTACTCAGCGTCAGGGAGTCTACTCAGCGTCAGGGAGTCTACTCAGCGTCTACTGAGTCTACTCAGCGTCAGGGAGTCTACTCAGCGTCAGAGAGTCTACTCAGCGTCAGAGAGTCTACTCAGCGTCAGAGAGTCTACTCAGCGTCTACTGCGTCTACTCAGCGTCAGGGAGTCTACTCAGCGTCAGGGAGTCTACTCAGCGTCTACTCAGCGTCAGGGAGTCTACTAAGCGTCTACTGCGTCTACTCAGCGTCAGGGAGGGGGGTCCTAAAACGACCCCTCCTGAGGTTTTCTCAAGTAACTTTTTACACATGCAGCGCATCTTGCTGAAATGTTCAGTAGCTGAGTTTACAACAATTATACGCATGTCCTATCAACATTTGAAGTGTATACAACTATGATATCGTGACTTATGACCTTTTCGTCACGGTCATGTCAGACCCCAAAGGGCCATTGACCTGACCCCAAAGGTCACCAGTTGACCTAGATTCTCAAAATGGGATACCTTTGTATTTGCCTTATGACGGGAAACGCGTTACTTTTTACGGTGTTTCTATCTCTCTCCGTTCGGAAGTTATACTAGGCGCCCTGTGCAATCGCTATTTTTGGACGTGGTCGATCTTAGGTCATTTACTTCGCCTGGAAGGCCACTCGTTGACCGGAAACCTAAAACTCGCATATTGTTAGATTCCTCTCACCACATGCAACATGCTGGTTCTTACCGCATTGTTCTATGCTGCTTGGTTTGGAAGTTAACGAGGGGTCTTTTTAGGATTCCTCCCCCGTTGGGCGAAGGTGAGAAAAGGTCCCCCGTGGGGCGAGAGTTAAGATGAGTGGGTACAAGGTACAGGCGCTAATATCTGCTTTCGTTGAACTTCGAATCTTAAATTTCCCATGCAGCACACTCGATAAAAACAATATATTGGGCCTGCAATTGTTCCATTACATTTTCGTCTGCATCATTTTCCTGTTGGCATCCATATGGGACAGGCTGCCAAATTTTATGATTATTGAACGGCGCAATATCCTATCAAGCGCAGACACGATACATGACTTATTGACGGCACTTGGTGTCACGAGCAAGTTTGTAATTTACAGGCAGTCATTTTATCGGCTAGGTACACTGACGTTTCCATTACCATTATTTTGCCTTGTTCTGGCCCAATGTAAATCATCTGGTAAAATGTTTGATGGTCTCTTTGTATTTTCGGAAAAATAAAAACATGTTCTTGTAACTATTCACAATTATTTACATCACGAATGATTGACGTATCAAATCGTGAAATATAATATATATATATATATATATATATATATATATATATATATATATATATATAATATAGGTATAGGTATAGGTATAGGTATAGGTATAGGTATAGGTATAGGTATATATATATATATATATATATATATATATATATATATATATATATATATATATATATATATATATATATATATATATATATATATATATCGTGAAATATAATATAATATTCTGGGAGAAAATGTTCGGTACCAATATCTAGCCGAGTTTCGAAGGCTGACCTGCCTGGTCATTTGGGCCATTGCATCAGTTTGCACGTTCGAGCGCCGGTTATATTTCGACCTTGGGCACCGCCCCGCGCTCCACTGCCGCGACCTTGGGCGGTCGTCTGCCAGCGCCTGGAGGCTGCGCCAGCTCCTGGTGATGGGGGGGGGGGGGCGAAGGGGGGGGGGACAGGTGTGTCGGCGCTGGAGTGCTGTCTTGGCACACGGGCCCGCCGCCGCGGCCACGTCTGTTTGTTTGCCTGCCCCGCTCCCCGGTTCATCAGCGCTGGTCCGTGGAGACCGGTGTGGGTGGCCAGATTATTCATGTCTGGCTGGAGAGGAGCGGTCACATCCTGTACTGAAGACTCGTACGTACCTGTACCCAGTGCTTACAGTTTGCCACGTATAACACCCCGTATTAAACGAACCTCGTCCCGGTGCTGAAATCACCTCGCTGCGAGTAGGCTGTTAAACATAAAAAACAAACGGACGGTGTCCAGAGATGTCGGCACGAACAAACTTTTGCTTCTAAATTCTGCTAGCTACCAGTAATTTCGCGATCGGATGATGGGGGCCAGGGTCTGCGCAACAAGCTCTACTTGCGCATGACCTGACCTCAGAAATACATCCATTAAAAATATTCGGACTAAGTTTACTAAACAATTATATTATGAGTGGATAACAATTTGGGGAGCGACAATATTGATAACAATTCGGCAATGTTGGATTATACCGGAAACCAACAATGTTGATTGTGGCTTCCGAAATCGCCAACACAATCGGTGTCCCTGTCCATGAGTCCAAAGTTAAGTCTAGCAAGTAAATGCACATTATCTTTTGGCACTTGGACGTTTGGTTGTTTGTCGTTTTGTCGTTGTATTTGACATTGCTGCTGTGCCTTCATCCGCAGTGCTTTCTTGACAGACCAGCTGAACATTGACCCCTGTTTTTTGTGCAGATTATCTTGAGTACAGCGACAGACAGTAGAACCGGTTTTAAACCGGTTTCAGATAAATATGTATGTCCGCGCACTTCTCCAAGCCCTCTTTCTTGCATTACTGAGTGGGCTACTGTCGTTTGCTCCTGAAAGCCTTCCGTTTGGTTGTACTTTAAGCAGTCTGTTATAACTTATGACTATCTTGACGAGGCTTCGGTCAACAATGTGATTGTCAAGGTGATCGGCCGGAAATCCCCCCCTCTTTAGTCGGTATTTATTTATCGTTAGGCTGGGGTGTTAGACAGGCCGACAGTCTGTTTACAAGGCGATCAGCGTTTTAAAAAAGTATCTGATTGTACCGACGCACAGTATGTGCGTGGGAGTTTGTGTTTGTAGGTATGTGGACACCTGGGGCCGTATTCAGGTCGACGGCGTAACTTAACCCGCGAGTCACTGGGGGAGGTTTTTTTTTAGCCCCCCCTTAGGAATATCAGGAATATCTCAATAACTAATCCAGATATCGACGGTAAAATTTCAGTACCTTTCCGAGCATCATTTTTACACCTTTTGAGAAAAAAATGGGGAAAAAAATCGTCAGAAATTTTTCGAGATATAGTGAATTTAGTGACGTCACTAAACACGATTTTGACACCAAAATCGGCTAAACTTTGCCAAGCCGTACAAATGCTGCATTTGAAGCAAAATGCAATCCAAAAACGCTAAAAGTAGACAATTGCAAGGGCTACAACCAGCTATCTCAAATTTTTTACAAATTTTGGTTTTTAACCCCAAAAATTTCACAAAAAACTGTTTTTGAATTTTTTTCTTACAAAATCACATTTTTCAAAGATATTGCAAAAACCGGAATATATGTCAGATAACAACATATGGGCAACTACCATACAAAATTTCAAAATGATGTCATCTTTTTTGACTGTCATGGCATATAAAGTATGGGTAAATCATGACGTCATATTTTGAAATTGCGTTTTTTTGGCTTTTATTGACCGGATACAGACAAATAAATGCCAGCACTGTTTGTTTTAGATAAAACTAATATAAAAACATGCTTTTTTTCATTTCGATTTATCAATTTCAAATTTTGACCTTCAGTGACTTGAACTTGACCTGAACTTGACACTATCTTCAAGTAAATGAAGTCAGGTGGTAAAATGACTACCACTATCGAATTATACGCGTAAAAGCATCCATGAAACATGTGTTGCATGACTTTCGTAGATATTTTGTGTGTAGTGACCTTTTGTGACCTGACCTTGACCTTGATCTTTTCCAACAATCTCACTTTAGCTCATGTGGGATATGTATCATACTTTTGACAGCACTTTGGGTGATTATAGGCGCAATCGAAGGCCATGGATGGCAAGTATTGTCCATAAACTCAAATACCTCGATTTTGACGTTTGACTTGACCGTGACCTGACATGTGACCTTAATTTGACATTTTTAAGTTTGCGTTAGGCTTATCTCATGGAGCGCTTTCGAATGCCGCCTTGTGCGTCCCGCTGCAATCATTGGTTCTGAAGATACCAGGGGGGCTAAAAAAAAACACGGTGAGTCGTGTTACAGAGTATACCCCAGTGACTGCCGGGTTAAGTTAAGTTACGCAATTGCCGTACGCTATTTTGGGACTCAAGTAGACGGCGTAAATATTATTTTGCGTCAGTAGAAACTTAAGTCAAACTTGCTCAATCGCAGACAACTTACGACAAAGACCAATTTTGGTATTCACGTCGGACTGCGTACGTAAGTTGATCTTCTGTTTGGTATTCTGGTAATTTTTACTTACGAACACCGTAAGTTTTCCTATTTGCTCAACACAGCACTTACGTATACTCAAAAGGTGACGTAAGCCTCAAAGAATGTAGTTATTCGTCAGTTATTTATCACTATTAAACTCGTAAATTAGGTAGATGCTCTCTCGTTTGGTTAAATAATACTTATTTTTTATTATTGTTTCAAATGTACAAGTCCGCCCCTGTAGCTCAGTCGGGAGAGCGCTGGGCTTCTGACCTCACCCGGTAGTGGCAGCCCGGATTCGAGTCGCTTCGGCGCTCGCTATTTTCTCCTGACTGGGATGACCTGTGGCCGGTGGCGGTCGCACTCAAGGTCAGGTGACGTCAATGAGCGGGGCGGACCGCGTCCAGGCATGTCGGGCTCGTAAAACTTCCGCTTCTAAATTCTGCCGGACGCCAGGAATTGCTTGATTGGGTGGTGGGGCCAGGGCCTGCGCAACAAGCTATGCTTAGCGCAAGGCCTGACCTCGGAAATTCATCCATTAAAAAACATTCGGACTAAATTTATTTAGAAAAAGGTATTTTACGAAGGACCCCTTCACAGATGCGTACTTCAGGTGAAATGGTTAGGCTTGAATCTTTGAAAATGTAAAACAGTCTTAATACAAGCTTTTGCGTCCCATAGTTAAGAACTTCTTCGGGTGTTTTTTAAGTTAACAAAAACAAATCTGAAGAAGCTCCCACATTGGGGTATAATAGCTTGGATTAACTCTTCTAATATTTCCACGGATTTAAGCATGATTTTAATAGATGCTTTTTCCCTTTTTTACATCCCCAGTCTGATTTATTGTACAAAAAGACAGCGGTAACACGCAATAATACTAAGGTAAATAAAAAATAATACTAAAACGTAAAACGGGACAACCTAGTGCTGGGGCGCCGAGTCCGGCCTCTCTGACCCTGGCGCTACCCCGACTGCGCTTCTCGGGCGGCGTCGGCACGGCTGCCGGCAGGCCGGGAGCAGGTAGCGCGCCAGATCAGGGTAATCGAACAACGGGTAGAACATTAAGGAATGTAACGCCCAAAATAATTAGACAAGATATAATTTGTATCTTAATTGTTTTGTCTATTATACATTGAAGGTAGTGTTTGCTATCAATAACTTGTATTTCCATATATTATATCTTTATTTATTGAATTAAACGCCAGCAAATATAAGAAGTAGTAGTCAAAGTAGTGTATTTTCAGTACATGTAGTAGCATTTGGAAGCGGTCATATTAAATTCGACTACAAAGTAGTAGTCGAAGTAGTGTATATTTGAGTACTGTAGTAGCATTTGGAAGCGGTCAGCGTTCGTTCCGGCGTTTTAACCCCCAAGCCCATTTAACCCCTTTACGCCCGGAATATCGAAAAATTATAAATAGAAACGTTGTAGCTAAGGCTTGTAGCTATCTGTTTCAGAAGTCGGATTTAAAACATGTACCATAGATTACGAGCCAGCCTCGTCTGAAAATCATCAATTTAACATGGGAACCCTATGGTGTAGTAGGTTTTTAACGCCAAAACATAAGTGCTGCCAACCGTTACTGGTGGGGGCTGCGCCAGATCCAGGGCTACCAAGGGGTCGCGTGGATCCAGGAGTGGAGGACGGCTCCACTCATCGCTGCGAGGTGCCTCGCTGCTCCCGCTGACATTTCGGCGAACATCACCCTGTAGGCGGATATCGGATCTCGGCGCGGCCCGGAGCTCAGTCGGTGGTTCCCCAAGATCTGGAAAAGTCCAGAGAGAGGTCTTCGTCATTCTTTGTGGACTTAGGTTTCTTCTCCTCGCTCGGAGTTGCTGCGGAGCTGGCGACACTCGCTGTACGCAGCAGACTGCCGCTGCATTCGCCGCCACCGTTGCTCCCGCTGCTGCCGCCGTCCGGTGTGAAGTGCCCGTGCGGGAGCGGCCCGATCTCGATGGCTGCGGACATACATTTACGGCTGCGGCTGCGGACAACAGATACGGCTGCGAACAACAGATTAGATGCTTAAGTGCATCTAGTGGTGATACTACAAAGGTCATACGGGATTGTCATGCCACGTCAACTGCTCACAAAACTCACTGCATTGATATACATTTACAAAACGCACTCGAACGCGCTGCATTGTTGGAAGGCGAATTGTTTAGATTTGTTTAGAGATAAACAAGGGTGGGGGTTAAAATGTCCCCTCCCAGTCAATGGAAGGTGGCTGGAGACCCTAGTCAATGCGGATTAAAACAGTGATAATGACATACTTGCGGCGGCGTTGAGTCGACTTGGGTTCGAGCCCTCACGCGCAGAGTGTTTACCCTCGACTGAGATGGCATGCGGCTGGTGGCAACGGCCGTTCATGGCCAGCTGAGGTCGGTGGACAGAATATTCGGTCTATCTATGACGTCATCAAAAGTGGCATGACGTCACCGAAGATGTGACGTCACCTAAGTCAGTCATATTATTAGATGCCGAACAGGCCTCAGAATTCATCTTACGTAAAAATATGTACTTACGCCGTCGACCTGAATACTTATGAGGTCGGTCGATAATCTTACCAAGTGCCGTGAATGCGTAAGTACGGCATGCCGTAAATGAAGTGCTCAGAATGCCGCACTTAGGGAACCACGGCGTTTGGCTTGTCCAAGCTCATTGTTGAAACAGCCCAGTCGGGGGAACGCTAGACTGAAGAGCGGCATGTCCCCGGTTTGATCCCGGGTTTCGAGAGTTTGGTTTCAGGCCGGCGCACCAATATGCCGTACAGCTTGGTGCAGCGGCATTGGTAAGACTGGGTGCGACACGGCACTTGGTAAGATTGGGCCCTGGTGCTAACCAAGCGTGTCTGTCACCAGTGGATGGGGAGAACTGAGAATATGTTCGTGTAATGATTCCACGGTGTGTGGTGACGTCTCTGTAACAGTTCAGTGGCGATGGTCTCGGTAACAGTTCCTGGTGTGTGGTGATGACGTCCGTGTGACGGTCTGTGACGGACGTATGTGTGACGGCGATCTGTGACGGACGTCCGTGTGACGATCTGTGACGGACGTCCGTGTGACGGTCTGTGACGGTCTGTGACGGACGTCCGTGTGACGGACGTCCGTGTGACGGTCTGTGACGGTCTGTGACGGACGTCCGTGTGACGGTCTGTGACGGTCTGTGACGGACGTCCGTGTGACGGTCTGTGACGGTCTGTGACGGTCTGTGACGGACGTCCGTGTGACGGTCTGTGACTGTCTGTGACGGTCTGTGACGGACGTCCGTGTGACGGTCTGTGACGGTCTGTGACGGACGTCCGTGTGACGGTCTGTGACGGTCTGTGACGGACGTCCGTGTGACGGTCTGTGACGGTCTGTGACGATCTGTGACGGACGTCCGTGTGACGGTCTGTGACGGTCTGTGACGGTCTGTGACTGACGTCCGTGTGACGGTCTGTGACGGTCTGTGACGGTATGTGACGGACGTCCGTGTGACGGTCTGTGACGGTCTGTGACGGACGTCCGTGTGACGGTCTGTGACGGTCTGTGACGGTCTGTGACGGACGGACGTGTGACGGTCTGTGACGGTCTGTGACGGTCTGTGACGGACGTCCGTGTGACGGCCTGTGACGGTCTGTGACGGACGTCCGTGTGACGGTCTGTGACGGTCTGTGACGGTCTGTGACGGACGTACGTGTGACGGTCTGTGACGGTCTGTGACGGTCTGTGACGGACGTCCGTGTGACGGTCTGTGACGGTCTGTGACGGACGTCCGTGTGACGGTCTGTGACGGACGTATGTGTGACGGTCTGTGACGGACGTCCGTGTGACGGTCTGTGACGGACGGACGTATGACGGGACGGTTTTGTCGGCAGTCGATCGGACTCCTGTGTCTGATCCTGGCCAGTCCGGCCTACTACAGCGGCACCGGCTTCTTCCTGTTCGCCGTCGTGATCAGCTTCCTCTCCACCATCGTCTGGATCTTCGTCTACCTGCTCTCCATCCGGGAGGCGCTGCCGCAGATCCCCGTGCAGTGGGTGTTGACGGTCAGTGAGGAGCGCCGGCCACCAGGAGCCAATCCACATGCTCAACAGCGGATTGTTGTCAGCTATCGATGTGTGTTCTCGCACAAAAGTATGACGTCATATGCGTAAGAGCGACAATCAAATAGCGGAGCGAAGTGTTTTCTTTTACGACTGTTTTCGAAGTGAAGCGAAGCCCATAGCTGTTTTCATAAGGTGAAAGCTCAACATATTGTCAGTATTCTGGTAGTTTGAATGCGTCTGCACGCTAACTGACACCCGGGGAGGTGTGACGTTGTTGATACGTTTCAGGAGATGGTCAATACCGTGATCATGACCATTGTACTAGCGGTGGGAACCATCTCACAGTTGTCCACTGTGGCGCCCCACTTCAACAGTAGTCCGTATGGAGTTAACATTGCAGCCGGTGTAAGTAACTGTCCTATGTCATCCAAGGTCACACAAGGTCAAGGTTACGTCGGCTCGCCGTCTCTTGTTAACGCTTTTTGCACTCGTGCCTTATTTGTGCGATATTTCCGCTGCTGCCAAGCCGCTTGCCAGCACTAGCAGCCAGCTAGCATTGACCTTGTAGTGACTTTGACCGCTTGCTGACCCGCGTAGGCCCGACTGGAGCTCCTCTGTTGCAGGAGCTGGTTAACACATGCATCTTGACGGTTCTGTACGCTATCGGTGCGCTCGTTCAACTAATCGTGTGGTTGACTCACGGAAGCAGATACTATTCGTTTGGCGCCAATATTGCCGGCGGCGTAAGTATGGGCGAAGGGCATTGGCGCCAATATCCTTGGCTGGAGGATATTTCGGGTTCCCCTTGTATCATTAGGTGTCGATTTTCACTTGTTCTGGTTATGCTTTGGTCGAATTAAGTTGAGGAACTGTATGCGAAGGTACCTACTATTGTAATATGCTGTGATTAGGGTGGTTGGCAGTAGTGTTGGGATTGCTGCTCACTCATTAACTGAAACTTCGTGAAAACTACATTTTCGAAAATCGGAAAGATTAGTCTCGACCCTTTTCAACGGTTATAAATGAACATTGTTTGTGCCATGCTTATTAGAAACCCTCCTTCATTGTATGGTGGCAGCAGTGTTTCCGAAATTCTTAAAGAAATCAGTTTAGATTATCCGTACAACTACATCCCTTATCTGGCTAGTCGTCTTCGTTGTTCACCACGGGCGATTCATTTTGTCAAAATGGATCAGTAATAAACCAGCGATTGACTACACATTTGTCTCCACATATGAAAACTAGCTCTCCGATAGCGCAATACAAAATAGATGCATTTTTATCCTAATTATTTGGAACGTATTACGTTATTTGAGACTAGCTTGTCTATTTCAAGTTTCATGGATTTTTCGGTTCCCTTCCCAGATTGCATTATTGCTTGTATGCTATAGAACCTTAGCTTGGGGTAGACTAGTACCGCTCTTTAAAAACGTTCTCTCCGTGACTAATCTGCGAGTTTTCGCATTAGTGAATGACACAATGTGCATGTAAATGTAAATTTTTTTTTATATCGTGTGAAAGCAGTTTACCGATACACCTAATGTTAAGAACATTCATTTTACAATCTGTATGTATTCATTACGAAGTTGTTATGGTGACAAACATGCATATCACATTTTAGTATGATATATATATATATATATATTATATATATATATATATATATATATATATATATATATATAATATATAATATAATATATATATATATATATATATATATATATATATATATATATATATATATATATATATATTATATTATAATATATATATATATATATATATATATATATATATATATATATATATATATATATATATATATATATATATATTATATATATATATATATATATATATATATATATATTATATATATATATATATATATATATATATATATATATATAAATATATATTATATATAATATATATATATATTATATATATATATATATATATATATATATATATATATATATATATATATATATATATATATATATATAATATATATATATATATATATTAATATATATATATATATATATATATATATATTATATATATATATTAATATATATTATATATATATATATATATATATATATATATATATTATATATATATATATATATATATATATATATAATAGTATATATATATATATATATATATATATATATATATATTATATATATATATATATATATATATATATATATATTATATATATATATATATATATATATAATATATATATATATATATATATATATATATATATATATATATATATATATATATATATATATATATATATATATATATATATATATATATATATATATATATATATATATATATATATATATATATATATATATATATATATATATATATATATATATATATATATATATATATATATATATATAATATGACTTTGCCCATCAGTAAGTTGCGACAAATTCATGTCTCAAATTTTGGCTTTATTAATGTGTCTTCATGATTTCGGTCCAGACTTTTCACTTGAACTCTCAATATTTCCCGCTGACCCCTGTTGACCGCTGCTGACCCCCCGATGACCTTCACTGACCTGGCCGCGTCACGTTACAGGTGTTCGGCATCTTCAACACGTTGGTGTACGCGGCTGGCGCGTACCTGCTCTTCGTCGAGTACCGCCAGCCGTAGACGCCTCGACGTGAGCGCAGCGAACTGAGGCCTTGCTGCCGATCCGCCCTGCTGCCGACCCGCCCTGATCCACCCTGCTGCTGACCCGCCCTGCTGCCGATCCGCCCTGCTGCCGATCCGCCCTGCTGATGGTCCGTCCCTGGGATAAAGAAGATGCGAATACTTGCCAGGTAGTCGTGGAATACTTGCTAGGTAGTCGTGGAATGGACCCATTTCGCTACATGAAACGAAAGCGGAAAGTATGACATATTTTGCATCGAAAGGCTTCAAAATTTATTCAAAGCTCCCGCCGTACTCCCTTACGGGACTGAATTCACAAAATTATTACGATTCGTGTGGCGAGTGTTTTGTCCTCATCTTTACACTTGCCCCTGCGCCGCCCCGCCGCTGGCGTTGGTGTCTCGCTCGGCCGTGCAGCGTCGCAGTCTCTCGGACACTGTCGCGTCAGTGGACTTTGCTGAACTGCCGTCTGCGGGCAACGCGGGAGCTTCGCAGCTCGGGTGAGCCGAGGAAAACGCCTGGGGCGCGCTTCAAAGCCGTGCTGCTGATGTCGGTGTGAGCTCCGAGAAGATGACACGGGGCTGCAGAAGCTCGGCGAAAACAGCTGCTGCTGCTGCTGCTGCTGCTGTTTCTTTCTTGGCTACCGAGCGCACACGCGTCGCTCATCCGTCCTGGCCTGACCGTCGTCTCCTGTGAACTGTGTGTCGATATTGCGTACCCTGTGGGCACGGCGGTGCAGTGTGTGGCTCCCCGCGGTGCGCCGGGCGTGGTCGCGGTATGTCTGCGTCGCGTGGTACCGTCGCGGCGGGCTGTGGTGTCTCCGTGGTGTACGCAGGGAGGGTTCGGCGAGTTGGGGGAGGGGGTGATAAGGCGCAGCTTCATCTGAGCAGGGTGTTGATTATGCCTGGCATGGGCGGGAAGGAGTTGGGCAGCAGCGCCAGTGGTCAGAACCGGTACCAAACTCGCCTGCTTCTTCTGCCGGTATGCGGGAGGGGGCGGAGCGGGCGCGGCGGGGGCGGGGGCGGAGGCGGCGGCCAGCTGGCCGATCTGAACCTGTTGGCAGTGTTTGTACAGATGCACTAACATGTGGGTGATGCGAGAGTTCACTGGTGCGTTTCCTTTGAAGCTTCTGGGGGTTGGGCGATTGCGACTTATCGTCAGTATTGCGGTGACATGCGAGAAAGTGGGTGTGCTTGAAAGGACCTGCGGTAGAGAACTAATCTGCTAACAACACATGCATTCATGGTGTCACTGCCACTGCCATTGTTGAATATCTGTCCATGTTTGAACTAAATAACTCCACTACATACCTAATGGAGAGTGTGAACTCTTGTCAGTAGCTTAGTTTATGTTGTTCACGAAGGCGTACAATCGTAGCTTTTGTAGCCAGGATTAAGTTATAACTTATCGCGTGAACGGGGACATGTGGTTAAATAACGATATCGCGCTTTGCCTTGTGTTGACCTATAAGCCGTACTTCCTAAAGCCAAAGAGTAGTTACATGCTGGTAATAGTATCAAAGCGTCAGTATGTTTTATTTCGGAAAGGAGCATGGCAAAACTTTAGGGTGGAAAATAGAAAGCTACTCTTTTCACGATGTGGAAGACCAACAAAGCATGACTACGCCGATGGGTAGAGCTCTTTTCTTTTCAGTGAGAATGTCACCGACTCCTGAGACTCGGTGTCTGCCTGTATAACTGACGTGTCGGTACGTGTGGTCAATGCAAAATGCCGCGACAGCGTCGAGAAAGAGCGAGTCTCAACACTGGCTAATGCGGAAACGTTTCTTTGTTTCTTTAATGTGTTTAATCCCTTTGTTAAATATTATATGTTATATAAGGCGAATAAATACAAACATAAGACTCGCAAAAATTTGCAACTTCAACTCATTTCAGTTATGCATCATACTGCATTTGTGATATGCTCATTTGCAATATCAAGCTACTGACGTCCGTCGTGCTCGAAACAGGATTCAAGATTAGATAATGTATCGTATTTAGTGTAGGTACTCATAACGAATTTATCAATTCTGCACTCTAAACGTGGACATAAATGTTTACAAGTCCTACAGGTGGCAAGTTCATTACACTGAACTGAACTTCACAGCATTTCTGCAGGTCTGCAGGCCAACAGCGATTAAATCTGACACTGCGAGCGGCACGGGGACGATGCATACCGGGCTGCCCACCAACTTACCAACTTTTCTAACTATTTAGAAGAAAGATTCGCATGGAGCAACGCACCAGCGTGCAGGGGCTGCTGAAGCCTCGTGGGCCGACTGGCGTGGCAGGTACGTGGCGCGATGGGACGGGTCGGCCGGCGGACCGAATCCTCTGTGAGCCGACTGGAGTGGAGCCGGATGTGACTATTCTGGTGTGCGATCAATGGCGACCTGATCACCGGGCACGAGACAGTGCGTCTCACTAATAACGGGGGGGGGGGGGGGCGGTACGGCAGCACACGGCCTGGCCGCAGCCCCGCCGGGGAGGGGAGGGGGGCAGCAGACCATCTGATTACCTGACAACGGCCGGTGGTCAGCGTCTCTGATATTGTGGACGCCTGTTGGAGGGATCGGAAATCGACAACTCTTCCGGACCCGGGCACCTGTGGACGGCTATGGAACTATCATACTCTCAGCTAGTGTGTGGACTATTACCGAAACATCGAATAATATTTAAGCGTTATGCCAATGTCACGTGTTCTCGGTCATCAATACAGGAAATGCAATAACATGTTATGCTCTGCAATCATGGGCGTCGCCACCATTACGGACAGTACGGACAGTGTCCGTACAGGTCACTGCAACGGTAATGGTAGGTACTACTGTAGATGGGTAAAACCTAGCATCGTTTCATAACAACAATATATATCCCTGACAAAAATAAGCGGTACATCTCCGTCCTACACATAGGCAGTTCTCTATCACTTTGTACTATTCTACGCCTTCAAATAAATTAACAATATTCGAAAAACCTGATTATCTCCCCACTTGAGTGCACTGAGGCATCTCAACCTTGAGACCGCCTCTGATCGGAAAGTTATAAGGCCACGCCGGCACAGTATCGGGCGTAGTAGCTCGCATTCAACGGGTCCTCGAGTAGAGGCTATTCATTGCAGTAAGGACGTAGTAGCCGCAGACTCCGCGTCAGTCAATAGTTGTCCGCCTTACAAACCGGCAGCGTAAGGGTCAGAGGTCACCGATATGCAGAACGCTGGCTCGGCGGGAGAAGCGGTTTGACTGGGTTTCTTGGGCTTGAGTGATGATGGAGGTGAAAATTGTGGATAGAGGCGCAAAGTTCTGAATATCTCACACGCAGTGATGTAACTTAATTATAAAAAACTCATTTGTGTTTTTTTTTCTCAAGCAGTACGCATTTGTTTATACAAATAATTGAAAGATACAGACAGGGAGAGCGAAGGAGACAAGGAGACAGAGAGACAGAGACAAAGAGACAGAGAGAACGAAAGAATGAGAGAACTAGAGAACAAGAGAACGAGAGAACGAGAGAACGATAATTATTTGTTTATACAAATAATTGAGAGACAGACGGAGAGAGAAGAAGAGAAAGAGACAAAGAGACAGAGACATAGAGACATTGAGACCGATATAACGAGAGAACGAGAGAACGAGAGAACGGGGGGCGGGGGGCGAGCTCAACATGGGGGGGGGGGCTGAGGGCCACCCCAAAGGTATATAAATCGACACCTATGTGCGAGGAACATACTTGTGATAATTTAACTGCTTTTACTGTTTGATAAAGGCCTGTGGCCAAAATATTACCACGTGATCATAACGTTTTGATAGCATCGGATTTTTCATATTTTTGAGGAAAAGGTCATGATATTTCGTTTTTATCTATTATAACGGGTGATAGATGAAAAACAACTTCGGAAATCTTCATGGTATATTGATCAAAGTGAGGCATGGGCCTATGCCCCCCCCCCCCCTCTGTGGCCGCCAGTGTGTGCAGTTTATATTCGACCCTGTTGTACTTGAAAAGAACACTGAATGATTTGCGCCGCGTAGCGACGCAGAATGATTTGCTTTATTTTTGGGTCTGGATAACTAGGCCCTAAAAAATATATTATTTTCATTTAATTCATTCATAAATTCAATTCAGCCCAAGGGCACCAATGCAGCCACTCAATGAGATTCTTCCACCGCAAAGATAGAAGGAATTTCGCCGCAGTGGCACACAAAATGTTATATTTTTCGACTTTCTTGCTCACAGAATTGTAAAAGCTTGGGTGCAGTTGCTTACCAGTTTCAAATACGTTTCATAGATTTCCAACCATGAACCACATTATTAAAAAAACGGCGGGCACTATGGGTTCGTTCGCGACAAAAACGATAGTCAACAAACATCCTGACATCGAGGATTTATCAGGACGCACGTATGTAATATGCGCCGCGAAGCAGCGCGTTTTTCGTCTGAAAATTGTGCACCATTTCGCATAAAATATGTGGGTTTTCAGCAATTTGATGGGGGCACCAGGGCATTGGTGCCCCGCCTCCCCTCCTCCTGGATTCAAGGGGGCACGGTGTCCGGTGCCCCCCTGTTTCACCGCCTATGGAAGCGGATCCCGACTCCCTCAGGGCGGCCTCAGGCGGCCAGAGTGCCCCCTCAGGTGGTCAGAGTACCCCCTCAGGAGGACAGTGCCCCCTCAGGCGATCAGAGTGCCCCCTCAGGCCTCAGGCGGTCAGAGTGCCCCCTCAGACGGCCAGAGTGCCCCCTCAGGCGACTAGAGTGTCCCCTCATTCGAGGCTCAAGGGAGGTGGGGGGGGGGGGGGTATGGGCCCCTGCCACGCCCCCCCCCCCTAGGGTGGCCCAATACATTTTTTTTACCAAAAAGTTGCGCTCCCTCCCCTCACCCCTGTTCCTTTAGCCATTATGAGTATCCACACCAAAATCAGCTAACTTGGAGAATATTAGAGGTGGCGCAAAAAAAAACGTTTTTTCCGTTGACCAACCAGGCAAAATTCACATTTTGCAATATTGCTCGAACAAAACCAGGAAACTGGGTACAAAATGAAGACGTAAGTTATATTTCTGACACAACCATGGTCTAACACATACAACTGAACACAAAACACACATTGAAAATGAACGGAAAACGAAACTTGGAAGCTGGAATGATCACTCAAAAGTCCACGCTTGAGGATGACCTTCGTGGGGACGTGAAACTCCTTGCGGTGCTTGGCGACCATGAGGAGCAGGCACTGCAGCTCCTCCTCGTTCTTGGTGAGTCGCCCGTTGTAGTCCTGGATAAGAGCGACCCCGCGTTCCGCCGTGTCGTTTACGACCTTGAGGGCCCGCGCCTCTTCCTTGAAGGCAGCGTAGGTGCGGTCCGCTGCCCACAGGGTCGGTTTCGTCCACAGGAAGGTCGCCCGCGCATCTTCCTTGCCGTTCAGCGAGAGGAGATCGAAGAGCCCCATCGAACGGCGGCTGACGAGGGACTCGAGGGGGGCTTGGTGGTCGAAGGTGCTGCCCTCCAACCGCTTGTGCGGCTTTGTGGCAGGAGGGCGTCGGTCGACGTTGGCAACCATGCGGGCTTTGTTACCGCCGGCACTCGCTCGTCGAAGAGGGCGAAGGGTGACGAGCTGTTCCGAATGGAACCACAGGTGCCGTCGGAAAACTTGTTCGCGGCATCCCGGATTCCTTAATCGGGGTACACGTGGATGATCTGCAGGAAACGGCTGTCGTTGGCCGGAGTGCGTTCGGGAAACGGCGCCTCGTGCCAGTTGCGCACGTAGAGGATCGATATGAAGACCGCGACGCTCGTGGGCCGTCAGCCGGAACTGGTTTTCGAGGAGAACCATCTTGAGGCAGTAGATTTCCTTCGCCATCCAGCGCACGTTGTGCTTGTCGCCGGGTGCGTGGAAGGGAGGGACGTACGACCCACCACTCAGGAAGGCGAGGGAGAGCTGCAGCAACTCGCGGTAGTCCTCCCTGACTTGGTGCTCGTCGACGGCTTCCAGGTAGAAGCTCTTAGCCTCCGCCCGCATCTCGGCGAGGGGACCGGGGAACAGGTCATCACCCGCCGCCGGGAAACTGGTCATCACCCGCCGCCGGGAAACTGGTCTGGTCGATGAACTCCCAGCCCTTCTGGAATCGCCTGAAGAGGACCACATTCGGGCCGTCCTAGGGGCCCATGACGTTGGTAAACACACCAGAGAGCACGAGCTCGAAGACATGATGACGGCAGGCGATCCAGATGATGTTGCCGCCCAGTGCCTTCTCCAAGAACCCGCTCGCCCCCAGCGTGAGCCACGTGTTCGCCGCAGTCGTGTCTAAAAAAAAGTCTCCGGACCAGGCTCTTGCTGTCCCAGTCGTCGAGTTTTGCGGTTCCAGCCATCGCTTGGTTCTCTCCTGTCCCCCGGCCGATCTTTGAGACAGCGAGAAGTTGCTCCACGCCAGTGACGAGAACGGCAGTGCGGTCGACGAGGGGCTTCAACCTGCGATGTCCGGCAGGAGCCTGCTGTCCCAGTGCAGCAACAGGGGCTCGTTGGGCGAGAGGGCCTGCTTGATATCCGCCGATGCATTCCTGCGGGTGGTCATTAATTATAATATAGTATATATCTAAATCTATAATATATAATAAGTATAGTCTTAGTATGTAGTACCTATGATGAAGATGATACAAATGAAGACCCGAAGGTTAACACCTTCACTCGACTGCAGACACAGAGGACTGTCGCGATACTCGACTGCAGACACGGAGGACTGTCGGGATACTCGACTGCAGACACGGAGGACTGTTGGGATACTGGACTGCACGGAGGACTGTCGGGATGAACGACAAGTGAAGACATCCTGTCACATTCGCACACCGGGCTGGGACGGGTTCCGACCGGCACCGATGTGAAACACCAACTGACTCGCCTCATGATCGGCCGTAAGATGGCCAAAAGGAGGAAAACAAGACGCGCAGCGCAGAACTTGGATAAACAAGCTTTTATATGAGCATTTTTGGTAACTTCGGTGTTTTTTGCAGACTTTTCGCTTCTGAAACAAAAAGTCGACTTTTTGCGCCACTTCTAAACGTCATCTAATCGGGCTCCTTTTTGGTATATATACTCCTATCATGAAAAGGAACAGGGGCGAAGGCGGGGAGAACAATTTTTAAAACTTTGTTTTACGCCCTGGGCGTGGGCCACCCTACCCCCTCCCTTCTTGATCCGCCACTGGCTACGGCAGGTGCGTGGCTCACACCGTCAGCTGGTATCAGATGGCAGGCGGTATCAGATATTGATCACAATTACTCATCTGGCGCGCAGAGCACTCGATAGTTGGCTGATAGTTACCACATAACAATTCAGGCTGGTTATTGATTCGACACTGATTTAATCATTTTTTTTATTTTTTTTAACTTACGTTGGTTGTGAATCACTCCAAAATAGCGTCAGATGCGCCACTTTCCCTACCCCTACCGCTACCGAAATGCTAGCAAACAGAGGAAACACGAATGAGGACAAAATCAATATATTTCTTTCGCAAGAAGTTATTTTTTTCGCATGCAGTACCCATTTTCATCGTCAGTTTCAGTGGATTTCGGGGGGTGGGTGTGTGTGTGTGTGTGGGGGGGGGGGCTTTTGCCCCTGTCGCCCCTTTTGGATCCGCCAGTAATTGCATACAACATAGGTACCTATACAAGGAAATTCACTCACGCGCTCACGCGCGTCCAGGAGGAAGACCAAAGCATCCAGCAGGAAGCAGGACACCAAAGGCTACGATGCGCGCTGCGTATAAAATTATAACTTATGTTGGTTGTGAATCACTCCAAAATAGCGTCAGACGCGCCACTTTCCCTATCCCTACTGCTAACAAAATGCTACCAAATAAAGAAAACACGAACGAGGCAAAAACAAGATTTTTGTCTTTCGCAAGAAGTTATTTTTTTTTCGCAGGCAGTACCCATTTTTGATCGCCAGTTTCAACGAATTTTGAGGGGAGCTAATTTATATTGTCGCCCTGTTGAGTTTGGGATGGGCGGGGGGGGGGGGGCTTTTGCCCTGCCTATCTGCAAGTTTTCTTGACTGAAAAGACTCTCCAGGCCCACTGGCGGATCCAGGGGAGGGGCTCCCCTGGATCCGCCAGTGGGTCCTGGAGAGTCTTTTCAGTCAAGAAAACTTGCAGATAGGGGTTTCCCAACACGGGCTACAAAACTGCTATCTCAGTTCAAAACCCCATGTTGAAGGTGAACTATTTCTTAGTGTATTCTACATCAAACGGAATTTGTCCTGGGCCTGCGAACAGCGTCTCAGGAAGAAGGCGCGCAAGGAAGGCGTCAGCGGACCCCGTTTCATACGGGCTGTGGTTTATGGCATGGCTATAGTAATAGGTATGTACGTATGCTCGTGGGCCAGACAACGTATCCTCATAGGACCTCGCCGCTCCTTGTATTGTGCCTGTCCTCCATCTGCGTCTGTAAGTCAAGTCGCTGCAGCAATAGTCCCTTCCACCAGCGCACAGTGGGCCAGGAGCCCGATCTAGCCCGCCATAATTGGTTGGAGTGATTTTTTCATTTGAATGTGGGATACACATGAATACGTTCAGAATAGACCGTGGATTAAGAATATGGCAAAAGTTTTTGAGTACAATCACACGTGGAGGTATAAACGGCACCGAAACACGGACCCTTTGTACGAAGCTTACAACAGGGAGACCGCGGCTCGAGAAATCGATGTATGTTTACGTTGTAATGACGAATGGGATAAAGCAAGAATCTTGCAATGTGCATGTTTTCAGGTTTAAATGGAACCTTGGCTACACTGTGGAATCAAAATTAAAACTAAAAGTAGAGTATTTCGTGCTTTTAATGACAATTTTGTTGACATACAGAAATGTCAGCAAAAAACTTGAATGCAGCTTCTACGATAGTGACGATCTAATGGATAGCACACGATAACACGGAAATACGAGTATGGTTGTGACCCTTAACCCTCGCCCGTGCAGCGTTCGTTCAGTGCGTGACCGCGGGGGGGGGGGGGGGGGGGGGGGGGGGGGGGGGGTACGACCCCCCTAGCGTTTCGCCCCTAATTGGGCTAGTAGAGCTTCGATTAAAAAACAAGCGTGTTGCTGGTCACGAGAGGAAGCCATTAATACCCGATGTAAAGGTCCTAGGTCAATAGGTGACCTCTAAGGTCATGTCAATGACCCAACATTCAACCTAATTGTAAATGCTTATAAATTGAATTTAATCGAGCTAGAATCGCGAATGAGCATATAATTATGCTAAATGGGTGCCAAATTTGAAATCAGCGTCACAAAAAGTCCTAGAAACTGCCAATTTCCAAAAAGGTCATGTCAGGTCATGCCAGGTCATTTGAGGTCCAGTGACCTCGGTTGACCTGTGGGGGCGCATGACCCCAGTGGAACATATAATTATGTAAAATGGACAGTAGCGTACCCAGGATTCGCTCCAGCAAGGGCAATTTGTGTTCAGGGGGGCAAAAAGTACCCCTACAACAAAAAAAACTCACCGGATTTGGCCCACTATATTTTTTAAGGGCATATTTTCACCATTTTTATCTTACAAAAATACAAAATAATAATTCATTTTTTTGACCACAGGGGGCACGTACAAACCTTGGGGGGGGGGTCAATTGCCCCGTTTGCCCGTCCCCCTTGTGTACGCCTATGAAAATGGATCCCATATTTGAAATCAGCGTCACAAAATGCCCTAGAAACTGCCAGAAGCCAAAAAAAAGTAATATGAAGTCATCGGAGGTCAGTGACGTCGGTTGACCTCTGAAAAGGTCAATCGAGGTCACAATATCAATGGAAACCACAACTGTCACCTGGAAACACCTGTGCATATGCTTCTGAACAACAAACACTATGCAACTGCACAAGATACAACGATCAATACTACGGGACGCCATTTGCGCCTGACATGACCTTGACAAACAGGTAAAAGGTCACGGGTTATGTAACCTACAACTTATTTTTTTTCTCTCAAAATATGTGTCGAATTGTTCACAAGTAGGGTACTGAAATTTGCATCGCAATCAGTTGATATTGAGTTATTCCCGAAAAACCGAGGGGGGGGGGGGGGGGTGGCATCCCCCTGCACTGGCGAGGGTTAATGGTTCGGCTTGCCGTGGCAAGTCCAATTTCCTGCCCCAACCTGCCACTGCACCCATGGGGAGGGGGGGGGGGGGGGGTATTATTTCTGCACTACAATGATTGCATTGCAGGCTCCTGCATTACAATGTCTGCAATGCAATGTAATGCAGGAGCCCGGGAACTATTCTAAAGTTGGGGGGGGGGGGCGAAACATTTAGAAGTTTCATTTTTCTCCCCCGCAATATATATGTATATACTTATACAGGTGCGGCAAAACATGTACCTGCTGGAAAACTCGCCGTAACTTTCGTTCTGATTGTTGCAGGACAAAACAAATGACTCCAATTGATTGTTTGTTTTATAATATAAAAAAATCCGTATACATTTCATCGTCCATCATTTAAATGGTGCAAATGAAAACGAACAGAAAACAAGCAAAAAAATATCCATTTACCAATTTCATTTCGACGGAAATTGATTTCGATGCGAAGGAGGATCAAAGTCAAAGTCAAAGTCATGTATTAAGATACATCCACGTTGTGGCTTTTACGTATCCAGTCAGAGTACATGTGTAGTGATATCTAAATACAAAGGCACAGACTGTAAACACAATAAAAGCAATACGATCGCGGTCAGTAAAAGAGAGCACATTGTACATGGTAGGCCTGTCATCGCACGGTATGAGGCTTAACCACCACCCATACGAAAATTGAAGGGGTCAATGCAGGTCACATGCTATCCACATATCGGAAACCGCAACCCCGACTGCGGGTGTTCACCTTAGACCTTAGGGATGTCAGTGTTCCAGGTTTTCGCCTCCTCGCAAACGCACGCTGGCTGCTCCGACAGCATACACAACGGCAGTTCCAGCGCTCCTGCCGCAGCAGCTCGGGACTCGCGTAGCGATACATGGGCTCGCCGGACAAACATGGCCCTGATGGCGGGAGGACACTGCTCGGCGTTAAGCGCTCTGTGCACCTGCATGCGGTCGTGCTGGCGCACCATCTCATCGACTCTCTGCCAGCCAAGCGATACCAGGGGCAGGTGTCACATGCTCAAAACGCCGGCACTCCCGTCACCAGCTTGGCCGCGAAGTTGATAGTCTTTTGCACTCGGTGCAAGTGACACTGGGCGGCTCTCCCCAAACGGATAGACAGTATTAGATATGGGGAAATACGTGGGCGTGGATGATGAGTTTAAGGGCATCAGGTGTGAAGTGATGGCGGATCTTGTATAGGGATGAAAGGATGGCGTTGCATCGTCGGACCACCATGGATATATGAGGTTCCCATGTCAGGTGCTGGTCGAGGAGGACTCCGAGTATTTTTACATTTTGGCATGGATACATTTCCGAGCCGGACAGAGTGATGTGAAAGTCTTTGGCCTTTTTGAGGGATGCTTTGGTTCCGATGATGGTAAAGAAAGTCTTGTTCGGATTCATTTTCAGGACTGTTTGCCTGAAACCAATTTTGGAGATGGAGAATCGACTCTTCGACCCGCACCTTCAGGTTGGATAGGCCCGTCGGCAGTGGGTGAGGAATGGTCAAGGAGCTGGATGTCGTCGGCGTAGGGACAGGAGGCGGCCGTTGGTGAGGAAGGAGGACAGGTCGTTGATGAAGATGAGGAAGAGGACTGGTCCCGACGATGGAGCCCTGAGCTACTCCGTGGCTCAGTGGGAGAGGAATGGAGGAGCCGCCGCTTACCGTCTGTTTTCGGTCTTGGAGGTAACTCCGGAACCATGGCGACTGCACACCATACCACTCAAGCTTATCCAGGAGGACACCATGATCGACACTGTCGAAGGCCTTGCTCAGATCAAGCGTCGTTAGCGCCGCGACTTGGCCCTGGTCAATATTTTTTTAGATCCAGTCGGACAGCGTCGAGCATGGCGTCCTCCGTGGAGTGGCACGGTTGATACGCATACTGACATGGGGGAGAGTACGTGGTTGTGGACTAGGTAAGATACGAGTTGAACGGACACTACTTTTTCAGCAATGTTTGAAAGCACCGGTAAGATCGAAATTGGCCGAAAATTGTTCATATCTGAACGGTTGCCCGATTTGTGGGCTGAGGTAACTCGTGCTATTTTCCAGGCTGTGGAAAGGTGGATGTGATGATGGAGTGGTTGATGAGATGGAGGATGTGAGAACCGACAACAGGGAAACACTTCACAATAGCAAATAGAGGGATGCCATCCACTCCGACCGCACGGGAGGAGCTCATGCCACTAATGGCTCTAGAGACCTCAGGCAAGGTGGCTGGCCTCAGCACCAACGCAGATGCACAAACGCGCGGCGGACGAGGTACACAGCCGGCACCACCGACACGAGCGACTTCGGCAGCGATGCGTGGGCCAACCGACGCGAAGTGCGCATTAAAACTCGTCAGCCCTGTCGGCGACGTCGTCACAGCCTGAGGGGGTGACGCCTGCTGGCCGGAGGGCGAAGCTCTTCATCCGACTCCAAAACTCTCGTCGGTCCGTCAGCAGGCCGTCGCAGAGAAACATTCCGTTTGGCGCGGGATGAGGAGGCTTCTCACTTTGTTGCGCTCAGCTGGTAGCTGCGCCGCGCCTGAGGTGTCCACTCGTCCTCCCAGGCTCGTCTGGCGGAAGTCGCGCTCCTCCACTGCTTCCGTAATGTCTGGGTCATCACGGATCCATGGGCAGTCCGGGCGGCGGCGTTCTGACCGTGACTGACGGACAGTGCTCGTCGACGGCCCTAGCTTCCAGATGCCCATGTTCCAGATGCCCATGAATACTGCGATTTTGTCGTCCACTGACGTGGCGCTGTAGAGAGGCGCCCAGTCGTCAGTCAGAAGACGGAGACACAGTGCGTCCCAGTTAACACACTTCCAGGGTCGCAGCGTGACGGGATCCGGGCGTGGAGGGCGCCGACGACGGAGCTGAGCGCTGAGAATGATCGGCTGGTGATCAGCAACGGGCTCAGGGAGGACTGAAGCAGATGATAAATGGTTAGTCAGGTTAGTTAAAATCAAGTCGAGCAATGTGGGTGTTGGATGGATATGAGTGGGACGGTCAACAAGCTGTGACAGGCTCAGGTCGTTGATGATGTGCTTGAGACCGCGAGTCCCTGTCATTGCAACCGAATGCTAAGTCTGGCTGCACGTGCACATGATTTTGTATTTGGCATTTATTAAAATTATGCATTTTTCATTGCATTAATCGTTTGTAGCGCTCGACGAGTAACATCAACAGAATGCCACAGCTGACAAAAGATGAAAGCATTATTGTGGTCGAGTCGCATGCTAGGGCCGGTAACTTAGTCGCTGTGATTCTGGATTTCCAACATCAGTTTGGGCGAAAATTACAGCCCAAATATGTATATATAAAAACTATATAAGTGGCAGCGTACGGGATTGGTTGGAAACCAGAACCAGGACAGGTCCGGACGCCCAAGAACGAGGCGAACCCCTGGGAATATCGTGCGGGTAGCGGATATAAACCGCCGGAACAGCCGGAAGTCTGCTCGAAGGGTCAACGCTGTGATTGGCATCAGTAACTGAAGCATACGACGAATCATGCACGACGAACTCGCTCTTAAGCCATATAAGATACCGACCTGTCAAGAACTGCACCAACTGTTCTGGTTCAGCGTGAGCTAGTAAGTGGGCGCTGCGGAGAGATCCCCGTCATGACAACTGGTTTGACAGGGTTTGGTTTAGTGATGAGACGCACGCCTACATTGACTGCCGCCTCAACAGACAGAATGACAAAACATGGCACAATGGGTCAGATGGGCTCCAAAACCGGCCATCGGAAGAACAAGCTAAAATTATGCTGATTTTGACCTGAAATAAAAGCCTAGCCATATAGGGAATGTACATAACGATAAAATATCACCCCTCCTTCCACCCCCCCTCTTCCCTACACCCCTCCCTATCACCCCCCTCCCCCCAAGTACCTACATACTGTTAAAAGTCCGCGACTGAATGAATTTGTATTTTAATTCAACCACCAAATATACCTGCCAGTCACCATTTCAGTGAAGCAAATATGTCTATACTTACACTTAGGGAAGAGGGAACCCTATAGGTAGATGGGAAGGGCAAAGTGTCTCCATTTTCCACCAGGAAATGCACCCTTTTACCTCTTGAACAGAAAGGGGTACCAAGCACATACTTGCAATGTTGTGAATGTTCGGTTCATCCTATGACGATGACTTAGTAATTGGTTGAAAAGCAAAAACAAGCAATTATATGTATTAGTTAAGTATACGCGTATTAAACACGCAAACTCCAGTGCCACTAACGCTAACGCTCACTGAGATCTCCGATTTTTTTTTGCTTTTTTTTAGTATGAAAGCTAGAGCGACCAAACTTACAGAATCAAAAGCTGCTACGATGATCTATATTTGCTAAAATGTGGGTGACTCTAGGTCAATATCTGCAAGGTCAAATGAGGTCACGGGGGTCAAAACTAGGCATTTTGTAACTTGACCTCTACGTGCACCATAATGGGGTCAATTAAATGTTTCTGACATCAGGTTACCCAGAGATGCCGAATGGCGTTTGAATCGTCCCGATCCGAATGCTGGTGCCTGATATATCGCTTTGCCGACCGCGATCCTCGCCGCCATCTTCGATTTAAAATCCATATATCTCAAAAATTTAGCTAACGATTTTCAATTTGAAAATCCACTTGGAAAATGTAATACGCAATTGAATCTCCTTTTTTAGTCCCTTTCTGGATTGAAAAGTTCTTGGTGCACTGTTGCCGCTGCTGGCACTTGGAGCACGTCGGCCTCTCGTGTCCGTCGAGCACCTCTTCCCTGATGAAGAGGTCAAAACAGGCCTGCAGTTGCACCTGGCTCAAGTCAGGCTCAAGTCCCAGAACGGGTCGAACGTGACGGACGCGTGGCCGCACACTGTGCATAGCAGCGTCGACTTGAGCTGGCCGACAAACAGATCAACTAACTTTGAGTTATCCAGACGCAGGGAGCGCTTCCAGGCCTCAGCTGACTTCTGACTGGCGCTGAGACTATCGTCGATGTCGGTAGTAATGGGCTTTGACAGGCTGGTGACGTGATTTACATCCCTGTGCAGACCCTCCAGCAGGCACCTGAGGAATTCCTGTGCATCCTGCTGATGGTAGCCCAAAAAGCGCGGCGCGAATCGTTCAAACTGTGCTTTGAATAGCGCCTTCGTGAGCAGCCGCTCAGATTCGTTTAAGGGCCGCCACATTTCACGCATTAGCGCACCGAACGCTTTGATGGGCGCCCCTTTCATGGCCGACGTGGACGTGTTAATGTCTGTTCAGTACTCGCTACGCAGGATGTAATTGTGCAAGGCGCGTGTGTTGGTCAGACACTGCAGAACTGAGTTCAAGAAACATGTGTTTCCGCTATTCCTCAGCCCGGTAAGGCCTAGCGGCCGAACTGCTGACCTCGCTGCCACCTGTGCCGTCCCCGCCACAGCCACCGCCGCCGCCGCCGCCGCCGCCGCCGCCGCCGCCGCCGCCGCCGCCGCCGCCGCTGCCGCCGCTTTTAAATTGGCGCAAAAACGCGCAGGTGATCTCTGCATAATCTAAAAGAGCACACTTTAAACTATATGTGCGCACACAAATTATGACGGGATCTGGTGGGACTCATTTTGTATGATTATGGTTATTACTCGGATATGTTTTACTAGCAATAATGTGATACAAATTGTTATATCCGTGAAAGTACCAGATACAATCCCAGATGCCCACTGTGAATCCATTTTTGGTAAGCCAAAAGAACGCACTTTAATTTGGTACAATACCGATTACCATGCAATCAACTAGATTGCCACAGAGGTGCCGTTTAAGCAGGGTTTCAGTACACCTTCTTGCCTGCCTCTCCTAGATCCTGGACATAGCATGTGTTTAGGTTTTTTACGACGAAATCGTTGTCTGGAAGGAAAAATGAGGTCACCATTGGATGCCTTGAACAATTTATATTGTTTTAGGCATAAATTGAGTCGTGTAGTATGTTCGCTCCATCATCATGACCGCCTTTGGAGCCCATCTGACCCAAAGTGCATGGCTGGTGACCAGACCACACACTGGGCAACAACTCCGCTTCACTCCCCGCACGTCACGATGTGGGTCGCATTGAGCGGCGAGAAAGGGATCATCGGTCCATATTTCTTTGAGGCTGCAAATGGTCGACGCCGGACAGTGGACAGTGCAGCGCAAATGGCGATGCTGGAAGATTTTTTCTTCGCCCAGGCTCCAGAACAGGGACTTGTGTGGTTCCAGCAAGACGAGGCAACAACTCAAACTGCCCGTACAACCCTCGAGGTCCTGAAGGCGAAGTTCGGGTCAAGAATAATCTCCGGGAATACTGGCCACCCGTGGCCTGCGCGGTCACCGGACCGCGCATTTATTTTGTTTCCCTGTGGAGCACGATTAAACACAAAATATATGATCCCGCACCGATAACGCTGGAAGACCTCAAGAATAACATCCGTAGAGCAGTGGGAGAAATACCTCCCGATGCATGTAGGTCGGTGATCAGGAACATGTGGCGGCGTCTTCATGAAATGGGCGGTCCAGTAGGAATTGTCTGATTTTGTTGTGGTTTTGCATGAAGGTGTGTCAATTCCCGAACAAAATATAACTGGTAAACAGCGATTGTTTTAGGTAATTTTGACAGGACGATGTTCTGCAACAAGAACAGATACTGAAACTGAATTTCGGCAGCATAGACTGGCATGATTTCTTATTCTAATCATGCTTACATTTGCTCTCTATCATTAATATTACCAGAGTTACGGCGACTTTTCCAACAGGTACCTACATGCCATAAGGAGGCTTGCATAATGCATATTTAATACTAAAATAATAATAAAAATGGAAGAGCTCATTTTTAGGGAAACTTCTGCCACACCAAAGTTGGGGGGGGGGGGGCACCGCCCCCCCCCCCCCCGGTCCAGAAGTTGGGGGCAAGAGCCCCGCTGCCCCCCCCCCTATTCCCGGGCCCCTGATGTAATGCAATGCAATGCAATGCAATGGTCGTGACGGCCACCCACGCTGAGGTAAAGGGGATCCAGCTGGCCGTTTGGGGGGGGGGGGGGGGGACCATTTTTAGCGGACCTTACCTACCCCCAATTTCGAATTTCTTCCCGGATTTGGCCCACTTTATTTTGCAACCACACGATTTCGACTGTTTTGGTTAGCTTTTCGACCTTTTGGCATATCGAAAAAGGAAAGATGTCAGCTTGCAGTTTTTTTTTATTGTTCCGACATTGCCTTACACTGAGCAAAACAATGTCAAATGTCAGCTGTAGCCAGGAGCGTCGACGATAATTTTTGAGTTGGGGGTCGGTTGAAATGACGAAAAAATGTACCCCATTTTTATACGTGGATTTAAGCCTTTGTAGCATTTGTAATGTGGACTTTCATGTTATAGTAGGTACTTGTTATTTAGCGCCGCGAAGCGGCGCCAAATTTTTGTTACGGGTTTGCCTGATAAAATCCAGAAACATGGGCGGTGGAGCCTTGTAGAGAATACGAAGCTAAACATGCTATTCATTCAATTCACCGTTACAACGAACCGAAGACAATGTCGCCTGCTTCGTTATGACGATGGCCACCGGTGTGACGCCGCGAAGCTGCGTGAAAATTTTAATTTTAGGTCGAGGAAAACGAAATTTTAATATTGGAACCAAACTCAGGTAACCCCTTTTCCTGGTTGCACATCTCGATATGATGCAAAATATCGAAATTAAGGTAGTTGCTAATATACATATTCTTCGGATAGTAAATCACGATGACCGGTGGCAGTCAGCGCTCAATAGTACATATGATAATAATAACTGTATACATATGTACCGAAGTGTAACAAACAACTGGTAACAGTGCAAATGGTTTGAAAGCAACAAGAGGCAGAACGACTTTTCCGCACATAAATGTCCCTGCGGATCTGGAGGAGCCTGGGACGAGATGGCTTTGGGAGATGGTCCTGGCCTGGTCCCATTATTAGCTATTCGGTCCAGCAAGTTGGGCACCGCTGGAGCAGCTTCCGGTTGCCGATGTCCGCGTCTTTGCGGTCGCGTCACCTTTTTCGGAACTCGGCAGACTAGCTAAACATGTACCCCGCTTGAAAGTTAATATTTTATGAAGGGAGTGGGCCCTGGGGCTAGCGATTAGGTACCGCCAAGTAGATACTGCCGCCAGACACTTAACCCGCGACTTACTGGGGGGCTATTTTTTTGCCTTCCTCCCGTTATTTTGTAATAATTCCTAAACGAACACTAGTATTGTCACCAAACTAGCAGTACATTCTCTCACATCAATTCTACATATGTTGGCAAAAGGAAAAATATGAGGCTATGATAGGTCAACCGGGAATGACGTCAGAGTGACGTCATGTTCTTCGGTTTTTGTTGCAAAATAATGGTGTGCGGAAAACGCTGTCAAAGGAACGATGTTTAAGATAAACTCAATTCAATTGTCTTACATCAAATTACTGACAATAGACTGGGCTATCAAATAGCTATCTCGGATTTTTGAGTGTTTTTGAAATTCAAAATTTTGAGAAATCCATTTTTTTTTATTTCAAGAAAAAATCAGAATTATCCAAAAACCAGGATATATGTGATCGAGACGTCTGCGGTGAATATGTATACTAAATTTGAAGTCCATATCTTCAAAAATGACCGAGTTATGACCTTTAAATGACAAAAATCGACCACCTCTCACAGCATTACTATGCATAAAGAACGCTTTCCATTTTTGCTTTTTACTTATATTTATATGGAACAAACAATTTTCTAAGGTCATTTTTCGCGTTCTAGACGAAAAACAAACCCATAATCATGTGTTACAACGCCTAATGACCGTAATCTGCAGTTTGACCTCGTGACCTCGGATGACCTTGACCTGACCCAAGGTCATACACAACTTAGAAAGGTACTTAGAAGTGTAAGACACACCAATGATACCGACTTATCGACAGCTTATGCGTTTAATATCGCAATTTTGCGCGACAATTCCATCCATCGAGACCTTTTGACACGGTCAAACATTTTGTACTTGACCTGAGCTGTGACGTCATCGGTGACTCCGAGGTCCACAATATTATGTTTCCCTAAAAAAAAAATCAGGGCTATCGAATTCCGTTTGAATTTTTACATTCGGTCCAATAGTTCCGGAGATCCGAGGGGGAGGGGCAAAAAATAGCCCCCCCCCCGTAAGTCGCGTTATGAAATATACCCCAGTAACTAGCGGGTTAATGAATTCATTTTTCACATTTTCTAAATTTGTATAACTAATTGCGTATTTTGTGTCATGGCGCGAAGCGGCATGCAATTTTCAAGTTTTTAACTATGGATAGCTGGATTTTGACTGCTGCAAGGACAATTTTTTACAACTGTACGTTCGACCGTTTGGGGGGTGGCAAATAACAGTTTCAGGACCTTTGGGGGCATGGCCCCTTTGCCCCCCCCCCTCACCCCCCCCCCCCTGGATCCGCCCCTGGCTGAGGTCCGACATCAAAGCCACGAATACCTGCTGACCACACCACGAATCGACTGCTGACAATGCAGAGATGGTGGCGACTCTGCGAGCCTCAGTGAGCGCCGAGCTGCGCTTAAAGGGAATAGTGAACCTTTAACATTAGTTTGTAACTGAAATAGCCAGATTGTTGCTGGTACTGAGAAATCCCCAAATCTGAAATTTCCCCTCCCAAAAGGACCTAGTTGCTGAGTTTCAACGCAAAAACCGTTGGAGCTATTGGGAGCTATTTTAAATGGCCAAATCTTGTGACGTTTCGCATACGTCATCAGTGTTCCTACCGCACTTCGTTTTCGCTATTTGAACCGACCGCCACTGAAACGCATCATGTGCTCATAAGCTATACATATTATTGGCCATAACTTTGTTAATTTTCATTGGATTTCCAATTGAAAATAATACCGACACTCGTCTTGAAAAGGCACACCTTTTGATGGGTGACTCGTACCGGTAGCTGCAATATTAACTGCACATCCACACATTTATTTACATCTACCACACACCGATAAACACACATTTGTGGGTAGGTATATCACATTTATTTATGCACATGAACATTATGGGTATGTGTTACGCAACGCCACTCCAACTCTACTCATACAAGGCCATAGTAGTGTACTCTCTCATAGTGTACACATTAACACATTTTCAATCGCGACCAATATACTCGCGAGTCGCGACCCAGCGAGCGAGGCTGTTAGTGTCAGCCCCCACCAGTAACGGTTGGCAGTACTCGGGCGTTTGTGCGTTAAAAACCTACTACACCATAGGGTTCCCATGTTAAATCAATGATTTTCAGACGAGGCTGGCTCGTAATCTATAGTACATATTTTAAATCCGACTTCTGGAACAGATAGCTACAAGGCTTAGCTACAACGTTTTTATTTATCATTTTTCAATATTCCGGGCGTAAAGGGGTTAAATGGGCTTGGGGGTTAAAAAAACGTTGGAACGACCGCTAACCGCTTCCGAATGCTACTACAGTACTCAAATATACTCTATTTCGACTACTACTTTGTAGTATAATTTAATATGACCGCTTCCAAATGCTACTACATGTACTTCAAATACACTACTTTGACTACTACTTCGTATATTTGCTGGCATTTAATTCAATAAATAAAGATACAATCTATAGAAATACAAGTTATTGATAGCAAACAATACCTTTAATTTATACTAGACAAAACAATTACGATACAAATTATATCTTGTCTTATTCATTTGGGCGTTACATTCCTTACTGTTCTACCCGTTGTTCTATTAGCCTGGTTAGTGTTGCTGACATATTCTCATTCAAGGATAGCCTTTTGCCGGTATGACGTCACAACTGGTTTTGGTGACTCAAGATTATTGTGACGTCATATGTATTAATATCAATATTTTTCCAATTATGACAAATTGTTTTTTTTTTCTCGCAAAAACGAATGCCAGAACCGTAATCAGGACACTCGTTTCGATCATTCTACATACTTTTCCCAAGGTGCACTATTCCCTTTAACGTGCGTTTTCAAGTGGGGATTGGACGGTAGTCGTTTAGTGACGGCAGTGAAGCCATTAGTACGAAATGGTTTCCGAATTCATAATACTTGCTCAAAGTGCCCATGCCCATGATCTAAGGCTGAAAAAGGCCACCTGAGCAGACTGGTTATTGATTCGACACTGATTGAATCGATTGGAATAGTTCAATCAAAATTAATTGAATCAAAACATAATTGATTCACCACCAGATCTTTTGATTCATGAATCGTGATTGAATCAAAACCCGCATAAAATCAAGGCTGATTGAATCAAAAGATTTAACGATTCAAGTACACTGGTAAATTGTGCAAATACATGCAGTCCCTGTGGCTACATTCATGTATACTGAAATACTATTACTGTAACAATGTTTTAATGATCATATGTATGTATGTTTCTATTTGTATTTATTTGACATAGATTCACCTCCTATATTTAAATGTTGAATCAAACGTGAATCGATTAAAACATTTGTTTTGATTCTTTGAATTGGAAGGAATCAATTCTCAAAATTGTATCCGTGAATCGAAAGGTGTCATTCATTCAGATTCCAAAATGAATCATGATTGGATCGTTGCAAAAATGTTGCATCAATAACAAGTTTGCACCTGAGGTCAGTAATCAATTATGGCGGGCTAGATCCATAGGCGTAGGAACAGGTGGGGGGGGGGGGAGCCGCCCCCCCCCAACATTTTGGATTTTAACATTACGCCTATGGATTGCATGGACAGAATCGACTTCAGAATGCCTCCTGCCCCCCCCAAACTTGAACATAGTTCCTACGCCCCTGGCTATATCGGGCTCTTGGCCCACAGTGCATCGTTGACAAACAGATCCACACCGGCAGAAAGGTGCGGCGATTCGCGCGCCATCTGCGCCACCCGCACGGACCACGCCGCTCGGCGCTGCTAACAGCGACTAACGGCAGGCTCGTGCGACAGCCGATGCGCCGTCACATTCGCTAAGCTGCCTTATTTGGGTGCGAGTCGCGCCGCAGAACTCTCGCGACTCGGGAGGGGTGTTCTTGCCGTCCCGTTTGGCCTCGCCGTGCGCTCCCATCGCCAGCTCACCGCCGCCCATTCAGTCCCTCGGAACGGCACTCTCCTGCCATCTGGCGAATGAAATCGGAACTATACTATCGTTGTCCACCTATGTAGGGCAGGTGAGGCGGAGTCGGAGGGCGAAACAGATCAACACTTCTGAGCTGGAACCAAAATTATATCGACTGTGGTTATTGCCGGCAGGGCGTCGCCGATAATTTTTGAGTGGGGAGTCGGCTGAAATGAAACAAATATACCCCCATTGTATGCGTGTATTTAAGCCTTTGCAGCATTTTGAATGTGGATTTTTATGTTATAGAAGGTACTTGTTATTTAGCGCCGCCAAGCGGCGCGAAATTTTGACGGTTTTTCCTGATAAAACCCATAAATATAGGCGGTGGGCCTAGAAGAGAATAAGAAGCCAAAATGCTATTAATTCAATTCAGCGTTACAACGAACTGAAGACGATGACAATGGCTTCGTTATGACGATGGCCACCGATGTGACGCGCCGCGGCGTGAACATGATAATGTTAATATTGGAACCAAACCGTGAGTGGAGCCAAGCCTCAGGTAACCCCTTTTCCCGGTTGCACATCTCGGTATGATGACAAATATTAAAATGAAGGTAGTTTTTCATATACATTAGTCTCGCATAGTAAATCACGATGACCGCTGGCAGTCAGAGCTCAATAGTACATATGCTAATAATAACTGTATACATATGTACCGAACTGTAACAAACAACTGATAACAGTGCAAATGGTTTGAAAGCAGTAACCATGTATACCTTGACCTTTCAAAATGTTATATCATTATATTTTGAAGTAACAGGAAGATATTGTATTCATATTCTGGCAATAAGAATGCTCAATGTACCATACATAATGTACCATACCTTTCCAGATGTGTAACAACAAAGATGCAAACCTTTCCCAAACTAGAAACTACAACCTTGGACAAAGCTCTGGACAAACTGGAGTCGAAAATTTGCAAGTTTTACATAATAGCAGAGCCTAATTAACCCTGGCCAGTGCAGGGAGGGGGATGCCACCCCCTCGGGTTTTCGGGAATAACTCGCGTCGTTATCAACCGATTGCGATACAACTTTCAGTACCCTACTTTTGCACAATTTTACACATTATCTCAAAATTTTAACTTCTACCCTCCATGGTCCGTGACCTATTATCTGTTTCTCAAGGCCATGTCAGGCGCAACTGGCGTCCCGTAGTATCGATGCTTGTAACTTGTGCAGTTTCCGAGTGTTTGTTGTTCAGGATCATATGCACAGGTGTTACCAGGTGACATTTATGGTTTCCACTGAGATCGTGACTTAATTTGACCTTTTCAGAGGTCACCCGAGGTAACTGACCTCCGATGACCTGATATTACTTTTTTGGCATCTGGCAGTTTCTAAGAGTTTTGTGACGCTGATT